>RCUC01088207.1:0-42825 GCA_003697995.1 Taxidea taxus jeffersonii | reverse complement strand
GATAAATAATTAGAAACAAAAAGATTGATCTTGGTATTATATGTAATACCAAAAATTAACAGCCTAATATTATTGAAGGAATAAGATTAAGTAAATCATGAGACTTTTTAATTAGTGGAATGTTAAATAGGCATTAAAATGTTTTCAAGTAATGGTCATAGGGAACTGTTTAATATATAATATTAAGTGAAGAAAGCAGGATACTAAAATATGTGTATATGTGTGTATGTTTGTGCATGCATGTGTGCAAAATGCTGATTCTATAAAAGATATATATGCACATGCCAAAATACTATGGATTAGTTATTATTGGGTAATGGAATTGCTGGTTTATCACTCCTTTCTTATTCCAACATCTTTGCAATGATCTTGTATGGCATTGATACATAAAAGTTATTCAAACACACTTTGAACTTCTGTATACTTTTTGCTTTACAAGCCCTGCTTGTGGCTACCTTCTTCCTTTAGTAGTAGTAGTAGTAGTAATAATAATAATAATATAACAACAACAACTATTGTGTATTGAGCACTTTTTATGTCTAAGAGTTCTGTATGCATTCCTGTGTAATCTTCATAATAACTCTTGAAGATGAGAACTCGGGCTTGAAGACACTATGTTTTGCTTAAGATCAAGCAGCAGTAAAATGACAGCAAAAATTTGAAGTCAGTCTGACTTCAGAGTGTATTCATAATCACTATGCTATATGTGTTGTTTATAGATGAAGGTTTTACTTTATTCTTAATTTGGACACAATTTTCTTTTTTTAAAGATTTTATGTATTTGTCAGAGAGAGAGTGCGCAAGCAGGGGGAGAAGCAGGCAGACGGAGAAGCAGGCTCCTAGCTGAGCAAGGAGACTGATGTGGGCCTTGATCCCGGGATGCTGGGATCATGGTCTGAGCCAAAGGCAGATGCTTAACTGACTGAGCCACCCAGGCATCCCTCTGCTGATTCTCGAACTAGATGGCTAAACAAATGAATTTTTTACTTCTGATATTTAAATTTTTTAAAAGATTTTCTTTATTTGAGAGGGAGAGAGAGGGAGAGAGAGAGAGTATCAGCAGGGGGAGGGGCAGAAGGAGAAGGAGAAGCAGACTCCCCATTGAGCAAGGAGCCTGATGCAGGACTCCATCCTAGGACCTGGCATCATGACCTGAGCCAAAGGCACATGCTTAACCAGCTGAGCCACCCAGGCAGCCCTAGATACAATTTTCTTTTAAAATATTTTATTATACAAATTTTTAGACAAATACAAGAGTAAAGGGAATAGTGTAATGAACCTCATATATCCATCATGCAGCTTAACAGTTATTCACATATGGCAATATGTTTTATAGCACTGTTCATTCCTTAGTTCTCTTATTTTGTGAAAAATCCCAAATATATTTCATTCATAAATGTTTTAGTATACATCTTTAAAAGATAAGGACTCCTTTGAAAATAATCACAATATCATTGTCATACCTAAAAAATATATTTACATTCTTCATAAATGTCTTGAATGTATCTCCTATTAATATCTTAAAATTGTGTAGACTCTGGAGTTCCTGTTGTGATTTATTTTGTGTTGTGTTTTTAAGGTGGAATTTAACTTCTTGTGGAACAAGTGTTGCCAGCTCAGAATGCAGTGAGGAGCTATTTTCATCAGTTTCTGTTGGAGATCAAGATGATTGCTATTCTCTGTTAGATGATCAAGACTTCACTTCTTTTGATTTATTCCCTGAGGGGAGTGTCTGCAGTGATGTCTCTTCTTCTATTAGCACATACTGGGATTGGTCAGATAGTGAGTTTGAATGGCAGGTAGGTTTGGTTTTTTTCCCCTTGTATTACCATTATTACTCCATAAATAGAATAATGAATTTGTATTTTGATATTTTCATCTCTGGCAACATTAAGAATTAGATGGAATATGTATCCTTTTTTGCTAATGTACAATTTAGGCTTCTGATGCTACAGATACCCTTTTGTGCATTTTCATGTGATTTAATACTTGTCTAATGTTCCCATTAGTATATATCATCAGTACTTTTCTACACATGCATCCAAGCAACTGTGTTCTTCCTGCAGTAGAGTAAATAGCCTTTGTGTTCTTATAGACACAATATCCTTGCATCAGGGTTATGTTCTATATATCTAAGATCACAAACCACTGTTATCATAAAAGCATAAGCTTTGGTTCTGTTGTCAGAAATATAATTTCTCATTTTGTAATCTCTTCATAGTAGAGCTGTTTTTTTGCCCTACAGTGTTTTGTGTGTGTAGCATATATGCCATGTGAAATGGCTTTGTGGCAAATTATTTGGAAATTCTGCCTTATAATGAGTGCAGTCTATCAGAAAATGTAAGTCATGTTATTGCAACATCCATTTTCTGGTTGTAAAAGACAGTAACATTTGAGGAAGCTTTCCTTGCATATAGCAAATGTTAATATTCAACAGATACTTGAATGCCTGCTATGTTTGAAAGCCATCCAAATCTTGGAAGTTATATCCCAAAAGAGGAACCAAATATTATTTTATTTCAGACATTTTCTTATTAAAATAGGAAGATAGACTGGCATGAAGTTAAAAATAATTCTCCAAGTCCTGCTCTCCTGTGGTTACCACTGCTAAGAGCTTGTGCATACAAGTATGTTTGCACAGTGTTAAAAACACACAAATGGAATCATATTTCAGCCAGTTTGGCCTTTTTGCAACTAACATCTTATTGTTTTCAATAGCTATATCACAATTTATTTAATCTATTCTCTAATAATGAATATTTAGATTGGTTTCAGTTTTTTCTTGTTATAAAAATGCAACACTGAAAATTAAGAGTTTTAAAGAAAAAATAATCTAAAACACCTCTTTTTACATTTTATATTATTTCAGATGTTTCTATTTTATGTACAGTTGTAAATATGATTTGCATAAAAATTAAAATATTTTTAGTTTTTAAAAAATTGAGATAAAATTTGCCATTTTGATAATTTTAAAGTGTATAATTCAGTGATTTTTAATATATTCACAGTGTTGTACAGCCATCACAACTATCTAATTCAGGTACATTTCCATCACTCTAAACAAAAATCCATACCTGTTAGCAGATACTACCAGTTCCCCCCTGCCTCCATCACCTGGCAACCACTAATCTACTTTCTCTATGGGTGTGCATTTTTACATATCATATAAATGTATTCATATAACATGTGGCCTTTGTGTCTGGCTTCTTTCACTTGGCATGTTTTCAAGGTTCATCCATGTTGTAGTGTGTCACAGTACCTCATTTCTGTCTTACCTTAACTGCTATAACAAATACCATAGACTGGGTGGCTTAAACAATAAACATTTATTTATCACAGCTCTAGAGGCTGAAAGTCCACGGTCAGAATACCATAATGGTCAGATTCCGGTGAGGATCCTTTTCCTGGTTTGCATATGGCTGCTTTTTGTTTTATCTTCACATGGAGAGGGGAGAGAGAGCGAGCTGTGCTCTCTTCATCCCCTTATAATTATGGTCACCAGTCCCATCATGGGGGGTCAACCCTCCTGTAAATGTAATTATCACCCAAAGCCCTACTCCCAGATCCTCCAAACTGAGGATTAGGGCTTCAAGATAGGGATTTGGTGGTGGTGGTGTAGGGAGAGTGCACACATTCAGTCCACACCAATTCCTTTTCATTGCTGAATAGATATGGACACATCACATTTTGTTTATCCATTCATCTGCTGATGGGTGGTTTCCAGTTTGCAGCTATTATAAATATACTGCTGTGAACATTCAGATATAAGTTTTTATTTGGATGTATCTTTTTTATTATTGAAGTATAGTTGACATACTATGGATGTATATTTGTAATTCTCTTGTACATACACTTAGGAGTGGAATTGCTGAGTCATGTGATAACTTTATGTTTAACTTTTTGAGGAACTTCCAAAGTGGCTGTACCATTTTACATTTCCACGAGCAATGTATGAAACTTCTAATTTTTCCATGTCCTTGCCAAAACTTAGTATTGTGTGTCTTTTTGATGAAAACCATGCTACTGTATGTGAAGGGGTATTTCATTTTGGTTTTAATTTGCATTTCCCTAATGAGTAATGATGTTGAGCATCTTTTCATGTACTTATTTTTCATATGCTTGCTGGTGATTGGTGTTCTTTTTTGGAAAAATGTCTATTCAAATCCTTAGCCCATTTTTTATTTGTGTTGCCTTTTATTGTTGAATTGAAAGAGTTCTTTATATGTTATGGCTACTAGACCCTTATACAAGATTCACAAAAGATCTTTCCCTTCCTGTGGGTTGTCTTTTTACTTGATACTCTCCTTTAACACACAAAAGATTTTAATTTTAGTAATGTTCAGTTTATTTTTTCTTTCAATTCTGTGCTTATGATGTCATATTTTTAAAAACCATTACTTAATCCAAGGTCATACAGATTTTCACCTGTTTCCTTCTTAGAGTTTTATAGTTTTAGTTTTTACACCTTGTCTTTGAACCATTTTGAGTTATTTTTTATATATGGGAGAAGATGGGGGTACAAATTCATTCTTTTGCATGTAGATATTCAGTTGTCCCAACACCATTTGTGAAAAGACTATATTCATTGCTTATTGAATGGTCTTGGTACCCTTGTGGAAATGAATTGGTCATAGATGAGTAGGTTTATTTCTGGACCGTCGATTCTATCCCATTAATATGTATGTCTGTCCTTATGCCAGTACCGCGCTGTTTTAATTGCTCTGGCTTTATAGTAAAGTTTGAAATCAGGAAACATGAGGTTCTTTGTTCTTCTTTATTAAGATTGTTTTGGCTATTAGGGATCCCTTCTGCAATTTCACATGAGTTTTAGAATCAGGCTGTCCATTTCTGCAAAAAGGGCAGTTAGAATTTTGGTAGGGATTACATCAAATCTGTTATCTTTAATGTCCAAGCCTTGTACTTCCTTGGTTCAATTTATTCCTACATATTTTATTCCTTTGATGCTGTAGAAAACGGAATTGTTTTCTTAATTTCATTTTTGCATTGTTCGTTGCTAGTCTGTAGAAATAAAACTGATTTTTGTATATTGATTTTTTTTATCCTACCACTTTGCTGAACTCATTTGTTAGCTTAAATGATTATTTTTCTCTGTATGGATTCTTTAGAGTCTCTGTGTTTTAAATCTTGTCATCTGTGAATAGAGATAGGCTTTCTTCTTCCTTTCTAGTCTGGGTAGCTCTTTCTTTCCTTGCTTAGTTCCCCTGGCTAGATGGCCAGTGCAGTGTTGAATAGAAGTTGCAGAAATGGGCATCCTTGTCTTTTCTGATCTTAAGAGAGAAGCATTCAGTTTTTCACCATTGAGCATAATGGTAGCTGTAGGTTTTTCATAAATGCCCTTCATCATATTAAGGAATTTCCCTTCTATTTCTAGTTTGCTCATTATTTTTATCTGAAAGAACTATTTAGATTTTGTCAAAATGCTTTTTCTGCATTTATTGAGATGATCATGATGTACTACATTGACTTTTGTATGTTGACCCACCCTTATGTTCCTGGAATAAATCTGAATTGGTCATGTTTTATGTTCTTTTTAATATGCTGCTGGATTTTATTTGTTAGTATTTTGTTGAGAATTTTTGCATCTGCATTCATAAGGGATATTGGTCTGTAGTTTTCTTGTGATGTCTTTGTATTGCTTTCGCCTCATAGAATGGGTTAGGAAGTATTCCCTTCTCTTCTGGATAACGTACTGTAATACAATTTTCTCATTTAACATATAAACTTTTTCATGACCTTCATAATAACTCTTTTAATGATTGTATGATATTCCTGGTACTATTCCTGGCACTATACTATTCCTGGTGCCAGAAATTGTGAGACCATTCCCCTTTTACATCTGTTTCAAAATTTTTTCTGCTACCGGTAACACAGCAGTAAACATCTTTGTGTGGTTACCTTTTTATTCTGTGCCTCATTTTTTAAGTGCACACTTTGTATTTAAAATTAGATTATGCTGAGTGAAATAAGTCAAGGAGAGAGAGTCAATTATCATATGGTTTCACTTACTTGTGGAGCATAAGGAATAACACAGAGGACATTGGGAGATGGAGAGGAGAAGGGAGTTGGGGGAAATTGGAGGGGGAGATGAACCATGAGAGACTGTGAACTCTGAAAAACAATCTGAGGGTTTTGGAGTGGCAGGGGGTAGGAGGTTGGGTGAGCCTGGTGTTGGGTATTATGGAGGGCGCGTATTGCATGGAGCACTGGGTGTGGTGCATAAACAGTGATTTCTGGAACACTGAAAAGAAATTTAAAAAATAAATAAAAATTAAAAATAAAATCAGACTACTGCAAAGATTCTTAATAAAGATAATTGGATGGGGTTCTGATAATTTTGAGAATTTTTTTTCTGATTATTTTCTTTGATTTAGAGTTCTTATCTATAATGTTACAAAGTGGCAGATGTTTTTTAATTTTAATTTTAATTGCTGACTTCTTTACTCATTTCATGAATAGTTAGAGTGGAAAACTATCCCCAACCACTCACTATTAATGTACATGACTGACTAGAACATTGGAATAAAAACAAGACCTGCCTTAGTAATGTGTTTCCCCACTTCTGAAAGTGGAGTGTGGGTACTCTGTTACCATGGATATTTGCTATTTAAATATTCTGAAAGGCTTAAAATGATCTCTTGTCTTTGTGGGACCTTGTAATGATGTTCAGTAAATTATCCAAGAAGATAATTACAAATTATGTGTTAGGATTAATAGAGATTAAAATCATTAACTATAACTTAAAAATTCCTAGTACCTCTGTTGTGATTAAAAACTACATTTAAATCTTTTTAACAGATGTTTCAGTTACTGCTAAAGTAAATATAAAGGATTCATGGATTCTCTGGGAAGAGAAATACTAACTACTTGATAAGGCAGGATTTTAACCTTAGAGTGAAGTAGCATCAAAGCATTTTGCTTTTTTAATAGTCTTCTTTGCTTGCAGTCCTTTTATTATTAAAGCTCTATTTGACTAGTGTTAGAGCTTGAGAAATTATTTTACTGTTGAGCAGGGAACCATAGAAAATTTAAAGAGTGAGTAATTCAGCTGTCACACTTGAAACCTAAAGGTGCAGTTTGAAACTACACATCAGTTGTTACAGAAATGAGCTTACTCATAAAATTTTGCTGCATACTGCAGAAGATATGGCAGAGGTTTGATTTAATTTTCCCTACTTGTCACAATTACTGATTTTAATGTATACTTAATATTATTGTCTATGAAAAATATGGAATAAGAATTATTAAACATTTTTATCTTGAGATATAAAATGGAAAATTGCTCGTCTAATAAATATACAGGAGCTCATACAGTTAATTCTGATGTACATCTGCAGCTCTGATCCCGTATCTCCAGTTGACTACTTGACATTTCTACTTGGATGACCTTATTATTTAATGTACCTATTATCTGATGCCAAGTCCTTGATCAGTAATGTAACTTCCAATTACAGTGTTTCCATGGAAAAAATAGACTCCGCTTTATGACATGTCTTACAGTGTAGTGAAAAATGAGTGTTGTCATTTTGAAGGACATTTGCACTTGATTCTTTCATTATCACAACAAACTTTCCATATTCAATTGTGTTCTTCTCTCATTCCAGACTACCTGCAAGGCAAGACATCCCAGCATAGTTGAAAGCACCAGGCTTGTGTCCCACTTTGGATACTAGTACTAGTCAAATAACCTTCCCTAGACATCATTTTTCCTTATTCATAGAATGAGAGTGTTGGACTAGAAGATCTGTCTCAGGTCTCTTGCTATAAAAAAAATTGAGGTCTTTTAAGTGCATTACCCTGTATGAGTTGTATGACTGAAATGTGGCCAGTTTTCTTCTGGTTTTAACAAATGGTCATCTGACTATCATCCATTCAGTTATCAGACAGCCTTGTCGGGGCATCTGGCTGTCTCAGTCAGAAGACATGCAACTCTTGATCCCAGGGTTGTGAGTTTGAGCACCATGTTGTGTGTAGAGATAACTTAAAAATAAAATCTTATAAAAAAAAAAGCCTTGTAAATCGTTTTTCATTTGATGTTCTCCCTATTTATTCTCATTTTTCTTCACATTTTTTGTTTATCTTAGTGTAAGTCTAGATCAAATAAGAACTTCCTGTCTGATTTCCAGTCTTTCCTTATACTATTTTGTCCCTATACTGCTTTTTAACTCATTCCATTGAGCTTTCAGACCCCTAGCACTGATTTTCTGTTTTAATTATAATAGTCTCCTTATCCTCAACCTACTTTTTTAAAAAAATTGTGGTTTTACCATGTTATTCTCCTTTCTTGAATGCCTTCTCCTTTTGCACATTCTGGGATTCTGAGAGTACCTTGTGAAATTTCAGCCACTTTAGAAATATGTGGCATTCTCTAATGGCTTATGCTACCTTTTATCAGGGTACAAAACAATGGAAAGAGATGGGAAAAGGAAGACATCTGTTTATTGAGTGTTGCCTTGTGCCAGGCCTATGACCTCATTTAAATTTCTCAACAATCCTTTGAGATGGGTGGACATTAACCATAACTCTGGGGCTCAAAGAAGCAAACTAACCTCCACAGGATCACATGGCTAGTGAGCAGCAGAACTGGGATTTGAACTCTGGCATCTTTTCACTTCTCCCTGAACAAAAAACATCCAAAGAACCACTAGTTGCCCTCTTTACCCCACCCCAACCCCAGCAAACACATAAACAGAACCAAAGGCACAAATATAAGTGCTCAACATATACTCTGTTAACTAGCAGATGTTCACTAAAGATTTAGGTGGAAAGTGTTCTTAAATTTTGAGAGTATACCTATTTTGATAGTGCCATTACCTAATACATCAAAGGAGCTTAAAGTAGGGGAGGACTTTCATCTGATACGGACTGTTTCATTTTGTTTTAGGAACCCCAGGGAGCTCTTTAAGGTAGTAGTTTTGTGATTTGAAGTCTTTGAAAAGGAAAATAGCAAAATATTTTCTTTTTTGACATTAAAGACTGAAAGATGGCCTTCATCTATGCATTCAGCAATCATGCTTTCATGACACTGACTAGATATAATAGATAACATCAAGGCTAAGGATGAATGAACAGTTAAAGTAGTGTTAGTTAATGAGATTTTTAATGGAAGTCATACAAATTGTTGGTAGTCATTTATATACTTGGACTCATCAGTGACTGTTAAAATGAAAATGTGATTTTTAACAGTAGTAGCTTAGACAATTTCATTCTAAGCATTATGGTTACCTTGCATGGTGATCAACCCCATTTTTGTATCTTTGTTAGTCCCTTCTGTACAATTGACTTCCCATTGCCTGGTCCCCTTGTAGCTCTCCTAAGCTTTAATCCGGCAGCTTTAACTCACTGCTAGATATTTTTGTTGATGACCTGTCATTTCAAACCTGGCATTTGTTGTTTGCCATTTTGTGTAATTGTATGTTTGTGTTATAATATTATCTTCCACCGTAGAGTATAAAGTTTTTGTATAAGGACCATGTACTTAAAATCCTTTGACTCCCCTGTACCTATTAATGAGTGCTCCAGGAGAGTAGAAGACCAGATGTGTGTGATTGCAATAATCTTCATGGCTAAGGTAGCTTTTCTCTTTTGGTAACTTCAAAAGCCTAGTAATCATCCAGAATTCAGATGCAATTGCAAAGGACAACAGCAACAAAAAGGTAGTATTTTGTACATTGTAAAAATGAAAGCATTATCTTTGAAAATTATGTACTCCTTGTAGAAGAAATTATTTCTGATGAATGACTTAAACTTATTTATTTTTAGAAATTTATTTAAGTATCTCTCTACACCCAGTGTGGGCCTGAAACTCACCACCCTGAGATCAAGTGTTGCATGTTCCTCCAACCGAGCTAGTCAGGTGTCCCCAAACACATTTATTTAAAATTAAACCCATTCTTACTTTTGGAGGTGATAGATATGTTTATTACCCTGATTGTGGTGATGGTTTCATGGTTATATGCATATGTCCAAAGTTCTCAAATTATATATATTAGATATGTACTCTTCTTTGTAACACTTAAAACTCAAGATAACTGTTAAAAAAATGAAATCCATTCTAATTGGTTTTTATTAGGCAGTGTAAAATTCCAAATTTGGTGTTCCTCTCACTTTAAATTTTTTTTTTTTTTTGGTCAGAGAGAGAGAGAGCAGGAGTGAGCACAGGCAGACAGAGAGGCAGGCAGAGGCAGAGGGAGAAGCAGGCTCCCTGCTGAGCAAGGAGCCCGATGTGGGACTCGATCCCAGGATGCTAGGATCATGACCTGAGCCGAAGGCAGCCGCTTAACCAACTGAGCCACCCAGGCGTCCCTCCTCTCACTTTAAATAGATTTTCTGTGTATCAGACTTGCTTGCTTTTCTCCTTGGTCTACATGTTGTCTCAGCATTTTTCTAATTTTTCTAAAAGTTTTTCTAATTTTTCTAATACTTCTGATCTTTAAAGTAGTTTGCTCTATATTAACAGCATATTTTAAATTATTATAATTGCCTTGTTGTTAATACTGAGTTGAGCACAAGGGCCATGGTTTATTTCTTTTTATATTGATAGCGTCTCCAGCATAGTGTTGGGCAAAGAGCCAGGTCATGGCAGATCACTCTCATCTCCTGAGATGGAGACCAGTGTTCCTCATTCATCATGCTGTGTGAGCCCTAGCCTACATTCACACTGTGAATTAAAAACCCTAAGGGTGATTGACACTTAAGTTAGCATTTTATTAACAAGTCTTGATTATGATTTTCAGCTTTTGGAAAATATCTCACTGAATAAATGACTGTATACAAAGACTATGTTGATATTGCTGCTTTGTCTAAAATAGGAGTGAATCAGAATTAATGTCTTCTCTTTCTGTATTTCTCATTAAAAAGTCATTTTAATCAATATGAAATAAGTTGTGGGATTTAAAATGTATTTTTGAAAATTTTGCTTTTTCTACCCCTTCTTATTTTTATAAAGTTACCAGGCAGTGACATTGCCAGTGGGAGTGATGTCCTTTCTGATGTCATACCCAGTATTCCAAGTTCACCTTGCCTGCTTCCTAAAAAGAAAAATAAGCACCGGAATTTAGATGAACTTCCTTGGAGTGCAATGACAAACGATGAGCAGGTAGGGATCTTGATGTTCTTAATTGAAAGCATATATGTGGAGACTCTGGGAAGCTCAATGTATTGCCTGTATAAAGCTACTGGGTAAATGTGGATTGCTTTGTACAGTCTGAGTGGGGGCTTTAACTGTTTTGTAGGTAACAAATATCACATTAAGTGCTTTTGGTATTTGAAACACATTATAAATGACACACTAAAATATTAGAGGTTTTGGCACTGATCTTGTTTATTACAATTTTTCATCACATAGGTGGAATATATTGAGTATCTGAGTCGCAAAGTCAGTACAGAGATGGGTCTTCGGGAGCAACTTGATATTATAAAAATAATTGATCCTTCTGCTCAAATTTCCCCTACAGACAGTGAGTTTATTATTGAACTTAACTGTCTCACAGATGAAAAACTTAAGCAGGTATGTAAAGAAAATACAAATTTTACAGCTGTTAAGAAAATTATTATTTTATAGTATGTAGACTTGAATAATATTTTAAAATACACAAATAATTAAGGTCCAAATCACTGCTGTGAAGTGTAATATGGGAAAAAATGGTGGCAGTAATTGAGAGCACGTGGTTGTAAGGGTTTAGGTACATCTCACCTGGCAGTGCCTTTCTGGGATCATGTGGATCTAGAACCTTCTTTTTAGTTGTATAGGCTTTGCAACTTAATTTTACCACTTAAGGGGTGGTTATGCTATTTATTTATTCTAATTCACCTTAAAGAGTGATTGACAATCAAAATACTGATTATTGAGGGCTATCTATACTTGAGTGAACATCTGAATTGAGGGAATTGAGTAGTCTTATGGAGTAATTGAGGCTGGCTAGGGTAAAATGTAATTTTCCTTTTGCTATGCTGAAATATACATTTCTGGTATCTTCTAAATAGTCTGTACTGCTCTATTATTTTGGTACATAGTTGAATGAATACTTACGTTCTCATTTTTTAAAAGTTTTTTTTGCATTTATCATCATTTATAAAAATTTTATTTCAGTATTTCTCTCAACAGGTATACTATAATTTTCTACATTCCAGCTCATTTTTCATTAGTATTGAAATTGGACCTTGCATTTGAAGACAGTTACCATGGGCCCCTAGCTAAGATTTAGGAAACACCCTAATCTTAGATATAATCAGCAGCGTACTTAAAATCATATTGAGACCTTTAAAAAATGCCTAATCTGATTTGTTTTAAGGTTAATTTCTCTGAATGTTCTTTTCTTTTTTTTTAAAGATTTATTTATTTATTTGAGAGAGAGAGAGAGCGCGCGTGCGCAAGCAGCGGGTGGGGCAGTGGGAGGAGAAAGAAACCAGCAGAGGGCATGCTCATTGCAGAACCCAACTCAAGGTTCACTATCATGACCCTGAGATCATGACCTGAGCTAAAACCAAGAGTTGGACACTTAACCAACTGCCACCCAGGCGCCCCTGAGTGTTACTTTCTTATAATCCTAAATTCTGGAGGCCCATAGCCTTCCATTTGCTGATTATATTTTATATGTTTTAAGATAAAGCTCCATAATATATATTCTAGAATTTTGAACATCGTCAATTTTTCTGGTAGTTTCTATATTTAGAGATTTCTCTCATCCTTATAGTCTACTTATGTATCTCTCTAGCACTTATTTATTTATTTATTTATTTAACAATATTAAGTATCTATTAAATATTAGGATACAAAACAGTTTTAAAATGATTCTTGTCTTCACAGAACCTATAACTCAAGAGAGTCAAACAGATCAACCTAGTTTATAGTCCAGATTCACAAGTCTGTATTCAATAAATGTTATTTTTATTTCTTTATAATTAGTCTTTTATTGTCACTATTATTTAAGCATCTATTACAATCCAAGTTCTTTTTTTGGTACATTCATCAAAAGCAAGAAATTAACATAGATACAGTACTATTAAATAATCTACAGACTGTATTTAGGTTACACCAGTTTTTCAGCTAATGTCTTGTTTTTTAATTTTTTTTAAGATTTTATTTATTTATTTGACAGGCAAAGATCACAAGCAGGCAGAGAGGCAGGCAGAGAGAGAGAGAGAGAGAGGAAGGGAAGCAGGCTCCCAATGAACAGAGAGCTCAATGCGGGGCTCGATCCCAGGATCCTGGGATCGTGACCTGAACTGGAGGCAGAGGCTTTAACCCACTGAGCCACCCAGACGCCCCTTAGCTAATGTCTTGTTTTATACCAGGATCCAATCCAACATTTTTTTACAGTTTTTTTTAAAGATTTTATTTATTTATTTGACAGACAGAGATCACAAGTAGGCAGAGAGACAGGCAGAGAGAGAGGGAGGAAGCAGGCAGAGAGACAGGCAGAGAGAGAGGGAGGAAGCAGGCTCCCCTCTGAGCAGGGAGCCTGATGTGGGGCTCGATCCCAGGACCCTGAGATCATGACCTGAGCTGAAGGCAGAGGCTTTAACCCACTGAGCCACCCAGGCGCCCCAACATTTTTTTTACAGTTTTTATTTAAATCCCAGTTAGTTAACATACAGTGTAATACTAGTTTCAGGTATACAGTTGAGTGATTCAACATCTACATACAATACCCCGTGTTCCTCATAAGTGCCCTCCTTAATTCCCATCACCTATTTAACTCATCCCCTCACCCTCCTCCCCTCTGGTGATCATCAGTGTATTCTCTATAGTTAAGAGTCTCTTTCTTGGTTTTCCTCTCTCACTCTTTTATTCCCTATGCTCACTTATTTTGTTTCTTAAATTTGATGTATGAGTGAAATCATATGGTATTTGTCTTCCTCTGACTTATTTTGCTTAGCATAATACTCTCTAGCTCCATCCACGTCATTGCAAATGGCAAGATTTCATTCTTTTTAAAAAAGATTTTTATTTATTTATTTGTTTGACAGACAGAGATCACAAGTAGGCAGAGAGGCAGTCAGAGAGAGGAGGAAGCAGGCTCCCCGCTGAGCAGAGAGCTCGATGTGGAGCTCGATCCCAGGACCCTGGGATCATGACCTGAGCCGAAGGCAGAGGCTTTAATCCACTGAGCCACCCAGGCGCCCCAAGATTTCATTCTTTTTGATGGTTGAGCAATACTCTATTATATATATACATACTCCATTTTCTTTATCCATTCATCGGTTGATGGATATTTGGGCTCTTTCCATAATTTGGCTGCTGTTGATAATGCTGGTTTAAACATGGTGGGGGAGCATGTATCCCTTCAAATTAGTATTTTTATATTCTTTGGGTAAATACCTAATAGCGCAATTACTAGATCGTGGGGTAGCCCTATTTTTAGCTTTTTATGGCACCTCCATACTGTTCTCCAGAATGGCTGCATCAGTTTGCATTCCCACCAACAGTGCAGGAGGGTTCCCGTTTCTCCACATCCTCACCAACACTTGGTGTTTCTTGTGTTGTTGATTTTAGCCATTCTGACAGGTGTGAGGTGATACCTCTTTGTAGATTTTTTGTAAGAGTTTTTCATTTATTTGAGGGAGAGAGTGAGCGAAGGAGAGAAAGAGAAAACACAGCAAGGGGGAGGAGCAGAGGGAGAAGTAGACTCCCCACTGAGCAGGAAGCCCAGATCGGTGCTCCATCCCCAAACTCCAGGATAATGACCTGAGCCGAAGGCACACCATTAACTGAGCCACTCAGACACTGTTCATTGTAGTTTTGATTTGCATTTCCCTGATGATGAGTACATCTGTAGCACTTCTGTAGCACTTCTGATAATGTCTTACATTATGTACAATATTCTTTTTGCCAGTATTTTGAGGGAGAATGTCGAGGAATGACACCAGTTTTTGTGTGTTCCAAGGTCAGAAACTATATCAAGGAGCATAGCCCTCGCCAACGGCCTGCAAGAGAGGCCTGGAAGAGAAGCAACTTCAGTTGTGCAAGCACCAGTGGAGTGAGCGGGGCCAGTGCCAGTGCCAGCAGCAGCAGTGCCAGCATGGTCAGTTCTGCAAGCAGCAGTGGGTCCAGTGTTGGAAACTCTGCTTCAAACTCCAGTGCCAACATGAGTCGAGCACACAGTGACAGCAACTTGTCTGCAAGTGCAGCAGAGCGGATTCGGGATTCAAAAGTAAAATGTCTAATCAATACAAAACTTTACCTTTCAATATTAACATTAGTACTCCTTCGTATAAATTTCTTGAAGAGTTAAAATTATCTTGCTCTCTGAATGCCTGTGGGTTTTGGCTTTAATTGAATAAGCGGGATAGTTTGCTGTTGAGTAAAGCCCTTCCAGCTGGGGGCTTTGAAATACTGTTTTGACCCACAGCTGTATCACATTCAATTTTACCTGATTTTTGTGTCTGTTTTAAGTAAGATAAATTGATGGAAATAGTGAGTGAGTCTCAAGATTGCAGTACTAGCTGCAACTCACTACTGAGCGGATCTCACTATGTTGCTGATGTTGCTGTCTATTAGCTCCTAAGAATGTTCTGCATGTCGTGTGTGTGTGCGTATTAAATGTTTTCTTAGTGTTTTAATCTTGAATGTTTGTTCTTAGATCTTTTAAAAATAAAATAACACCTCTAATTTCTGTCTATTTATAGTTGAATTCTTTATAATACTTTTGGGCACATAAAAAATAGGGAGGTGTAAGTGCTTTTAGAATGGTTTTGTGATGCTTAGGTAAGTTCAGTTCCTTGCAGTGGTGACAGTTTGGAGCCAACTTAAGGATGAAAAAGGTATCTCTGTAACTCTTACGGAACCCAGTGGGTGACTAGGAGATACACATTCCTTCCTTCCCTGGCTCTTACCAAAGTAGCAGAACCATAGCCAGCTTTGTTTGTTGCCAGGGGATTCCTTTGGATATGTGGTCATTCCTTTTCCCCATCAGTTTACCACTGACAAGGAATGGAGTACCCACTGGGTTTCTAATGGGCTTTTAAGATGGTATTTGCCTAATGTGGAAAAGACATGATTCTTTCCCAGCCATTGTAATATTGCTAGTGCTTTTGGATGAAAAACACCTTAAAAGTGTAAGCATTAGATATTTTGGCAACTTTCTCTACATTGGTATTCAGTATTGTTTATTATGTGTTCACTCTGCAGTTACACCAATGTACCTTAATTTTGTAAAAAAAAAAAAAAGGCTTTGAAATGACTGATTATCCATAACTAGGCAAAATGATCAGGTTTCAGTTCTTCCTAAGATTGATGGGTCAAATACCATAAAAATAGAATCTTGAAGAATCATTTTCCAGTCTAAGCCAATGGCTCACTTACTGGAACCAGGATCATCCTGCAGAGGAATTTGGACATCTCCAGAGATTTTGAAAATACAGAATTTGATCCATAAAATATTCTGGGGTGGATATGCCAGAACTGAATCTTACTGATTTAGAAATTTTTATTTTGACAGAAGCGATCCAAGCAGCGGAAGTTACAGCAGAAGGCTTTACGTAAGAGGCAGCTGAAAGAGCAGAGGCAGGCTCGGAAGGAGAGGCTCAGTGGGCTCTTCCTTAATGAAGAAGTGCTCTCCTTGAAAGTGACTGAGGAAGACCACGAAGCAGATGTAGATGTTTTGATGTAATAAGGGTGAATTTATCAGTGTTCTTTCTAAGTATTTAAGTGTTCTACCCTTTTATTTGTTTACATGCATCTTGACCAAACTTTTGGTTAGGGCTGTGCTGATGTACTATTAATAATTTAGGCCAGTGGTTCTCAGCAGGTGGTCCCTGGACCAGAAGCTTCAGCATCACCTAAGAAGATGTTAGAAATGCATACGACCAGGCCCCATTTCAGATGCAGTGAATCAGAAACCCTGGGGGAGGGGCACCCAGCATTGCGTTTTAACAAGCGCCAGGTTATTCTGCTGCACTCAGCTCTCATTTAAAGAACCACTAATTTAGTAAATGTCTTGACTATTTAGACTTTAGGGTGGTTTAACTGGGCTTTTTCAAGAGCTAGTACTTTTACAGTTTAGGAAATTTCAAGGTACTGCTGGCAAGTAGTTTATTATGTCAGTATAGGTACATACATAGTGATCATAATTCAGTTTCCTTTTTAATGTTACAGTTCCTTAGTTTGCTTTTTCTAAAAGGCCATAGTATAATTCTCAATTCCTAGTGAAAATCTTTTTTGAGGTTGTGGGGGTTGGGTGTGGATTGCTGTTTACAATAGTGCCTTCATTAGGTTTAGTACTATTTTCATTTGTTATTAACTTAAAGGTTTAATAACAGGCCCTAATGTCTTTCCTGTTGTTTGTTTTTCACTTTATGTAAATTCAGAATTCTATTGTAAGTGATGACTACTGAGGAAATAATATTACTAGTAGTTGAACTTTAGACTTGATGCTATATTGATTAATATTCAAATGGAGAAAGCAAATAAAACCGATTCTGCTTTTCTGCTGCTTTTTGAAATTTTAGGCTGTGAAGGTGTCTCAAGGGCAGAAACTATGTCTTTTTTTTTGTAGGTCATTTTTTTCCCAGCACAGCTCTAATTTTTAAATATCTGGTATAACAGCTTCTGGCATGTGAACAGGTTAATATTCAAAGTTAACTAAAGAAAACCTTTACAGTTCTCCTGAACTTCTTTATAAATCACTTAGAAATACACAGAGCAGTGAGATATAGAAAAGAAACCGTAGCTTGTTGGTTATTAATAGAAGTCTAATTTTAGATGTGAAATCATGGAGTTTTCTTTAAATGTTTTCATGGAGAGTTTGTTATCATGAATATTAGTAGTAGTGTGATTCCTTTTCTTCTGCCACATGTTAAATGTCTTTAAACATTCACATGGGTTAAAGAAGATGGAAACTGATACTACTGACAATCAAGCTGCTTTCTGACTTGCATGATTATCTTTTTATTGTGGATAACTTGGGAGGTAATCATGAGTCTGTAGAAGGAGTTGTAATCAATATTTTTTTAAACTCTAGAGTCAAAGGTTGATAGGATTTTTACTTTTTTTAACTTTATCATATCAAGTGACTCATTAAGAAAGAGATGGATTTAAATTCTTAATTCTCAGTTGATATAAAGGCTTAACCTTTGCTTGCAGTCATGTGTTTTGAAAACTTGATTTTCCTTTAGTTCTTGAAGGTTAAAGAATTGAAACTGAGGATGAAAACTGATGAATTGTAGCTTTGCTGAGGTCTGTGGTATGGTAGATTTTGAAGAGTACTAAACTCATACTTAAAAATTTTACTAAAATGAAATTATGTGTATATGGTTATCAGGTGGAGTACTCCCTCTGAATTTCGACTTACCCCTTCTTTGATGCTCCTGACCAGCCTTAGAGGGCCCAAAGGGAGCTTGGGGTCAGACCTTGGAATACTTTGAGGAAAATGGAAAAGGGTCAACCTTGTGTTTTTCCCTTCCAAGTATAGGAGGAGTAAAAGGAGAGAAGAGCAAATACAGCTGAATTTTCTGCCTCCTCTTAGCAAAAGCAAAATCCCAAAATCCCAGAGAATGACTTGTCTGTTCTCACCTACTCTTCCAGGAAAACAGGCCACTTTTGGAGACTATAGAGCAGCATTTATCTGTTAAATACTTGGAAACAATTGGCAATGACCAGTAAAAGAAAATCCTGACAGGGTCATGATATAATAAGACCAATTTTTCCACTCCCAACAATCACATAGTCTTTATTACCTTAGATTTAACTTGTCACTATTAAACAAGTTTACCAAAGCACCACAAAGCCAATTTTAAAAGTTTACAAAGATTTGAGTGTTTATAGTAAAGTATGCCATGACATTTTATGTAAATCTGGATACACTGTCTTTATAGTACTATAAATTAGAGATTGCCCATAAAGTTGGTTTAGAGGAGATTGAAAGTAATTCCTCTGATTAAAAGAAAAAAATAAAAACAACTTGTGTTTGCTTGTGTTGTGGAAAAGAACGATCACATAGTCGTTTGCCATCTATTCCCCCATTTAAAAAAAAAAGCAGTAAAAGACAAAGTTCTCTTGTTTTTGTTAATGTGCTATACTGTATTTTTTCTGTTTTAATATCTCACGTAGAAAATTCAAGTTGGAATTCTTTCTTTCTTGGAATAAGTAATAATTTATTCAGTCTGGTATATCTTTGAGTTTAAGACCGATCCAACTCAGTATTTTTTCTTTTTAAATATAAATCTAAACAATTAATAAAAATGTGAGCCTTATTTGCTCCAGTGTCAGTTGTCATCTGTAGAGAATTGACACTGGAGCAAATAAGTTTCTCCACCCCTTTAAACATAGCCTTTTTAAACTTAGGGCATGATAAAGTTCCCTCAAATTTCCCAAACAACATTTTATTAGAGATCTTTTTTTAAAAGATTTTGTTTATTTACTTAACAGAGAAAGACACTTGGAGAGCAGGAACACAAGCAAGGGGAGTGGGAGAGGGAGAAGCAGGCTTCCTGCCAAGCAGGGAGCCTGATGAGGCTCAATCCCAGGACCCTGGGATTATGACCTGAGCCAAAGGCAGCCGCTTAACTACTGAGCCACCCAGGTGTCCCTATGAGAGATCTTATATGTAAATTTAATTATATCTCAGTAAAACTAGAAAAAAGGAGCTCTTTTAGAAGTCAGTGCCTACCACAGGTATAAACTTTGAGTTAAACAAAATGGCATGTCTTTTTCTACAGTTTTACAACTGAATTAAAGTAAGGCAGTGTAGTATAATGTTTAGTAGACTATAAAGGGCTAAATCATTCTGCCCTAACAAGAATGTAGAAAAGAATAACACTTTTTTCATGAGAGAGACTCATTTCATTTTTTCTTAGGCTGGGACAGTTTTGTCCATTTCCTTAGCCCTTTGGGTTAACTATAGATAGATATTGCTGAATTAATCCCAGAAACTGACTTGTAATTTAATGACTTTGTGAACTGGATGGACATCTCCTTTTAATTAGCTCTTAAAAGTCCTAATTCCCTCTTAAAGGAAAAATTCCTAGAAACTACTGTATAAAGGTAATCCAGATTCTGATGAGCTTTAAAAATTAGGAAATTTATCAGATATCTTCATACTTAAGCCAAAAGTGTTAGTACATGACAAATATAGAAGTCTTATTTCCAGATTCTCTAGCAAAGATTTTTGTTCATGGTGTACTTTATAGCCTCATGTGCCTTAAAGGTGAACTCTGTACTTTTTCTCAATATCAGGCTTTTCAAACTCAAAAATAATCTTAATATTATAATTTGTTTTATAAAATCCCCATGCTGTTGGATATCAGTAAGCAAAAACAGTAAATTGAATCAATCAGTAGTAATAGTGTATAACAAAACAATGACCTTTCTGATCTTAAATTTCATTACTTAACTTTATTTTTGGCCCAGGTAGGTCATTGAAGAATACTGAAAGTTATCTAAAGTAGAGCTTAAGGTATTCTCTCATTTTTTCCCCCTGAAAACAGTCATAAGCCAGAATACTTTTTTAAAGCTAGGTAATTCTTAGTATCTGGAAAGATAATTTTCAAGACAAAAGTACTTCAAGAACAGAGATTATATAGCAGCTCGATTCTCTTGTTATAACTTTAGGGATTCTTTGCATTCTTTTGTGTAATAGCTGGATCACTCCCCTCCCCTTTAACAAATTACCTTTTAGCTCTTTTATCTTCAAGAAATGTTTGCTTAGATTTGGGAGGGGATTACTTAAAGTCAGTTTATAGTTTGATGCAGTTGATAGGAAAATTCCCAGTTGTATTCACATACGGTATTGATACTGAGCACACTGACATTCAGCATTTATAAACTTAAAGGTAAATCTAATCCTTAAAAGGACTATTAGAAAATAAGTATTTGTATACACATGTATTGTGGTAACTTTGGATTCATTTTAAGTCTGACAAAGTAAGATATATTCTATCTTTACAATGAAATTATGCTAGTGGGTAAGAAACATCTGAGAGATATTTAGACCTAGGCCTCTCTGTCAGCATAGTATCTTGGAACATAGCTCCTTAGAATTCTAGCTTAATTCTCTTTTCTTTGGAAAATAATTTATTCCAAAGGCTTAGAAGGAACTCTTAAAATTCCTCTAATTTACTGGCTATTAATAGAGTGCAGAAGTTGCATGCTATAGCTGCAGATCTGAGTTGACTCACTAAAATCTTATTTTCATATTTTTTCTAATATTAAAATTATTTTAAGCCCCCTCACAATTTTATTTTAAATTGAAGTTATTAATGTTTTAACATAGATCATGTGATGGTAAGTTAATTTTTAATTTGACATTCATACTGAACTCGGAAAAACTGGTTTAGTCTTCTCTGATTTCAGTATATAGTATTTTTTCTTTATTGTCAAGTTTGTTACATCTGTGTAGTCAGTGGAGCCTGTGGAAATCTGTGTTCTTTTTTTTGTGGTGAGGGCTAGGGGTAGAAAAGAGGAGAGTTGCTCTAATTATACATATGCATTTTGACTATATAAAGGTAGTTGTAGAATTAATATGTATAAATGACAAGTTAACACTTACTCTGACTTGTTCTAAGGAACAGTGGCCTGATGCCATGGCTTGTTTTCTGGAGCTGCTTGCTCTTCAATAGTAGCTGACCAATTGGATTTAAGTTTGGACTTTGGGGTTAGGTTGTCTAGCTGAGGCTTTTAGGAATGGGTCAGACTATGTCTGTTCCTGTAGTGGATCAATTTAATTTCCTCTTTGAGTACTCTAACTTAGGTATAGTTATTATCCATTCTAAATCTTTGTGTTGGGAGTTTAAAAGGACTAGGAATATTGTCAAAAGCTATTAAAGATAAACAAAAAGTAGATGTAAAACATTTCATTTCATGGCTGGTTAAAAATTTCATTTTTTTTTCTTTCAGAGGTTAGTTATGTAGCATCAGTATCATAACCAAAGCAAGTAGGAAGTTGACTGGTTTGGAGAATCTTCAAGTAGTCTTAAATACTGTAATGTATCAGATTGCTAACCAGGATTTTTTTCCTGTATTTCTGCTAAATGTATTACTATATTAATGCACTTTTGTATATATAACTGTCTTCTGTACATTCTGTACTTACTATAGTGTATATAAAAGCTGTTTTTCCTGAAAGCTGTAAGGGAAAGACAATAGCTGTAACACAAGTCATTTCTATTTTGAGTTCCTTCTTGTACTTGAAAGTAGTAGTTCTGTAGTTAAATCTAAATGTGTATGTATGGTTATAATTAAAACTGGCAATGTGGCAGAGCTGTCTTTTGAAGCTGAATATCAGAGCGGACAGTGTTGTTTTGGGTATTAAAATCTCTTGTAATATTTAATTGTTTCTTTTGATGTATGGTGAGTTTTTGCAAACTCCACTGCTGCTTACTACTTTATACTTAAGAATTCACTCCTTTACAAGTTCCATCCCAGAACATTTGTCAACAGAGAAGAATTAGGTCTCCTCTCTTTTGCTCACAGTTTGGAAAAGGCTCCATAAACTTTTGTTTTGTTGAAAGCCACCATTTCCCAAATGTCATTGGCAAATCATTTTTTCTGTAGAGATCAGATTTCTAGAAAGATTAGCATTCATAGCAAGTGAAAATTAGGTCTAACTTTTGTTTATAAAAAAATCATACCTATTTTCCTTATATATTAAGCTAGAGTCTTTTTAGGTTATAATTATACAAAAGAAATGTCTGTGAGCAGTTTTATATAGTTTCAGAAGCAACTCAACTTTCAACAACTTTATCTCTTGCCACTAGAGGGAGGTCTGTGGTTGTTCTCCTTCTGAAAATGTCTGCTCCTTTTGTTTTTAATTTCAGAGGTTGAAATGAACCTCATTTTCAAAATTCCTTTTGTGATATTAAATACTTTAATTGATTAGTGGAAGGTAAGTTAATTGAGCTTGTTTAATAAAGCAAATCTTATTCATGCTTTTCTGTAATCTTCAATTTTAATAAATGTGAGTTAGCTGTTAAGTGAAATGTGTGTGTTTTTCTTTTGGGTACTTTAGAACTGTACTGTCCCCTGTGGTAGCCACTGGCCACATGTGGCTATTTAAACGAATTAAATAAAATTTAAAATTTAGTTCCTTGGTCCCATTAACAATACTTCAAGTGCCCAGTAGCCACATATGGCAAGAGGCTTCTATATTGGAAAACTCAGGATACAGAAAACCTTCACCATCACAGGAAGTTCTACTGGACAGTATGATCAGGAGATGTAATGGTTTATGTAGAGACCACTGTCATCATCTTACCAGTGAACAGTAATCAGTGGTTCAAAACTTCTGCCCACAGTTAACTGTTGTAGGTGATTGGTGTGAGGGGGAAAGCAAGGTGAGTTTCATTTTTTTATTTAGTTAAAGCCACTATTAAAGTTGGGACTTTGGTGGTTTAATGCAGAAATTTCTCAAATACTGATTATTTCACTTGACTATGAATAAGATTTCTTAAAGACTCCATTTTTCAGAACTTAGAGTGTTTCTTTATTCTTGTGATGTGACAGCCTTAATAGGGTCACTGTTACTTGGGACTGACAATCCTCTGCTTTCTTCCAATCAATTTGAATCTCATGGTTAAATGGTATTTTTATATTACATTATCTCTGTTTCTTAGTAATAGGTTGACAGATACTAGATTTAGGAACAATGATATTTCCCTTTGTAATGGGTATATAATATTTTTGACATTCCAGTTTATTCATTTGGCTGCCAGGATCTCATGTGCTTTTTTGTTTTAAAAACAGCAGATAACTGAATTTATATATTTTCAGATTTGTCTTATGAAGATTGTCAAGTAACACAGTAAAATGAATCCCCACATACCCATATCTACTTCTGCTCTTTTGTGGCCAGTCTTCTTTCTTTTATTTTTTTATTTTTTAAAGATTTTTATTTATTTATTTGACAGACAGAGATCACAAGTAGGCAGAGAGGCAGGCAGAGAGAGAGAGGAAGGGAAGCAGGCTCCCTGCTGAGCAGAGAGCCCGATGTGGGGCTCGATCCCAGGACTCTAGGATCACGACCTGAGCTGAAGGCAGAGGCTTTAACCCACTGAGCTACCCAGGTGCCCCCAGTCTTCTTTCTTTTAACCTCCACCCCCAGACACCTTACCTGAACTACCAGTGATACTCAGGCTAACCCCAGGTAATATTTCATTTTTAAATGTTTCAGTATCAGATTTTTAAAAGAAGGACACTCCTATTTTATATATAAATATGACCATATACTGTCACAAATAAAAACAATTCCTTAATATCAAATACCTGGTTTACTTGCTTAAAATCAAAAACATAACCATTAGTCTTTTTAATTTCAAAATCATTCTGCATTATACTAAGGTATAAGAATAATTTTTATTATCGCTTGTGTAAGTCCTGATAGTATGTCTTGAGTACATTTTTATTGAAAATGAGATATCTATTGCTTTTAGATAAAAACGAAACCCAGCTGTTTTCCTTACTACTTTGTTAAGCCATTAAATAATCTGGGTAGCAGGAAGGGAGGGAAATAACTGTTAAAGATGAGTTGAATCATTATTTTGTCTCACCTACCTTTGGGTTCAAGAATGCTCTTTGTGGGATACCTGGGTGGCTCAGTCATTAAGTGTCTGCCTTTGGCTCAGGTCATGATTCCAGGGTCCTGGGATCAAGCCCCACATTGGGCTCCCTGCTCAAAGGGAGGTCTGCCTCTCTCCCACTCACCCTGCTTAATTTCTCACCCTGCTTCTGTCCCCTCTCACTGTATCTCTCTCTGTCAAATAAATAAATAAAATCTTTTTAAAAAGTATACTCTTTGTTAGCCAAACTTGGCATACATGGTAAGGATCTAAATACCTACTCTTAATTTTTATTTTTTTAATTAAAAATTTTTAAATTAATAGATTTAATTTTTATTTAAATTCAGTTAACCATCATTAGTTTCAGATGTAGAGACCAGTAATTCATCAATTGCAGTATAACACCCAGGGCTCATCACATCACATGCCCTCCTTAATGACATCACCCAGTTACTCCATACCCCTCACCCACCTCCCCTCCCGCAACCCTCAGTTTCTTTCCCATAGTTAAGAGTCCTGGTTTGTCTCCCTCTCTGATTTCTCCCTGAATGGTTTTCCTTCCCTTCTCCGCATGATCCTTTCCACTGATCCCTGTATTCTGCATATGAGTTAAAGCATATGATTGCCTTTCTCTGATTGACTTAGATCTGCTCAGCGTAATACCCTGCAGTAACATCCATGTCTATGTAAATGGTAAGTATTCATTCTTTCTGATGGCTGAGTAATATTCCATTGCATATATATACACCACATTATTTTAATCTTTTTATTTTTTAAAAATTTTATTTATTGAAGAGAATGAGAGAGAGAGGGCATGAGAAGGGGGAGGGTCAGAGGGAGAAGCAGACTCCCTGCCGAGCAGGGAGCCTGATGTGGAACTCGATCCCAGGACCCTAGGATCATGATCTGAGCCTTAGGTGGACACTTAACCAACTGAGCCACCCAGGCACCCATACCACAACTTTATCTATTCATCTGTTGATAGACATCTTGGCTCTTTGATAGTTTGGCTATTGTGGACATTTTTGCTACAAACATTGGGGTGCCTATGCTCCTTTGTATCACTACATTTGTATCTGGGGTAAATACCTAGTAGTGCAATTGCTGGGTTGCAGGGTAGCTCTATTTTTAACTTCTTGAGGATCCTCTATACTGTTTTCCAGAGTAGCTGTACCAGCTTGCCTTCCCACCAATAGTAATAAGAGGGTTCCCTTTTCTCCATATCCCTGCCAGTATTTGTTATTTCCCGACTTGTTAATTTTAGCCATTCTGATTGGTGTGATGTGGTATCTTACTGTGGTTTTGATTTGTATTTTCATGATGAAAAGTGGTATTAAGCATTTTTAATGGGTCTGTTGGCTATTTGTTTGTCTTCTTTGGAGAAATGTCTGTTCATGTCTCCTGCCCATTTCTTGGCTGGATTATTTGTTTTTTTGGGTGTTGAGTTTGATAAGTTCTTTATATATCTTGGGTACTAGCCCTTTATGTGATATGTCATTTGCAAATATCTTCTCACATTCCACAGGTTGCCTTTTAGTTTTATTGACGATTTCCCCTTTGTTCTGCAGAAGCTTTTTATCTTGATGAAATCCCAATAGTTCATTTTTGCTTTTGTTTCCCTTTCCTTTAGAGACATGTTTAGTAAGAAGTTGCTGCAGCCAAAGTTAATGAGATTGCTGCCTGTGTTCTTTAGGATTTTGATGGATTCCTATCTCACATTTTGGTATTTCATCTATTTTGAATTTATTTTTGTGTATGGTGTAAACAAATGGTCCAGTTTCATTCTTCTACATGTAGCTGTCCAATTTTCCCAACACCATTTGTTGAAGACACTCTTTTCCATTGGATCTTCTTTCCTGCTATGTTGAATATCAGTTGACCATAGAGTTGAGGATCCATATCTGGGTTCTTTATTCTGTCCCATTGATTTATGTGTCTGTTTTTGTGCCAGTACCATATTGTCTTGATGGTGACAGCTTTGTAACACAGCTTGAAGTCTGGAATTGTGATGCCCCAGCTTTGGTTTTGTTTTTCAACATTCCTCTGGCTATTCAGGGTCTTTTCTGGTTCCATAACAAAGTTTAGGATTATTTGTTCCAGCTCTGTGAAAAATGTCGATGGTATTTTTTTTTAAGATTTTATTTATTTATTTATTTGACAGAGAGAGACCGAAGTAGGCAGACAGGCGGGCGGTGGCGGGGGGGGGGAGCAGGCTCCCTGATGAGCAGAGAGGGCTCGATCCCAGGACCCTGGGATCATGACCTGAGCCGAAAGCAGAGGCTTTAACCACTGAGCCACCCAGGTGCCCCTGTCAATGGTATTTTGATAGGGATTGCATTGAATGTGTAGATTACTCTGGGTAGCATAGACATTTTAACAATATTCTTCTAATTCATGAGCATGTAATGTTTTTCCATTTCTTTGTGTCTTCCTCGATTTCTTTTGTAAGTGTTCTGTAGTTTTTAGAGTACAGATCCTTTACCTCTTTGTTTAGATTTATTCCTAGGTATCTTGTTTTTTTTTTTTTTTTTGCGCAATTGTAAAAGGGATCAATTCCTTAGTTTCTCTTTCTGTCTCATTGTTAGTGTACAGAAATGCAACTGATTTCTGTGCATTGATTTTATAACCTGCTACGTGGCTGAATTCTTGTATGAGTTCTAGCAATTTTAGGGTGGAGTCTCTTGGGTTTTTCACATAGATTATCATGTCATCTGTGAAGAGTGAGAGTTTGACTTCTTTGCCAGTTTGAATGCCTTTTATTCATTTTTGTTGTCTGATTGCTGAGGCTAGGACTTCTAGTATTATGTTGAGCAACAGTGGTGAGAGTGGACATTCCTGTTGTGTTTCTGACCTTAGGAGGAATATTCTCAGTTTTTCCCCACTGAGAATATTTGCTGTGGGCTTTTCATATGTGGTTTTTATGATATTGAGGTATGTTCCCTCTATCCCTACACTGCAGAGAGTTTAAATCAAGAAAGGATGCTGTACTTGGTCAATGCTTTCTCTTCATCAATTGAGAGGATCGTATGGTTTTTGTCCTTTCTTTTGTTAATGTGATGTATTACATTGATTTGTGGATGTTGAACCAACTTTACAGCTCAGGAATAAATCTCACCTGGTCGTGGCGAATAACCTTTCAATGTACTGTTGGGTCATATTGGCTAGTATCTTGGTGAGAATTTTGGCATTCATGTTCATCAGGACTACTGGTCTGTAGTTCTCCTTTTTGGTGGGGTCTTTGGTTTTGGGATCAAGGTTATGGTAGCCACATAGAATGACTTTGGAAGTTTTCCTTCCCTTTCTATTTTTTGAAACAGCTTCAGAAGAATAGGTATTATCTCTTCTTTAAATGTTTGGTAGAAGGCTCCTGGGAAGCCATCCAGCCCTGGACTCTCGTTTGTTGGGAGATAGATTTTTGACTGCTGCTTCAGTTTCCTTGCTGGTTATTGGTCTGTTCAGATTTTCTATTTCTCCCTGTTTATGTTTTTGTAGGTTCTAGGAATGCATCCATTTCTTCCAGGTTGCTTAATTTGTTGGCATATAGTTGCTCATAATATGTTCATAAAATTATTTCTTTGATGTCAGTCATAATCTCTTTCATTCATGATTTTATTAATTTGAGTCCTTTCTCTTTTTGATAAGCCTGGCTAGGGGTTTATCGATCTTATTCTTTCAAAGAACCAGCTTCTAGTTTCATTGATCTGTTCTACTGTTCTTTTGGTTTCCATTTCATTGATTTCTGCCCTAATCTTAAAGATTTCTCATCTGTTTGGTTTAGGCTCTATTTGCTCTGCTTTCTCCAGCTCCTTTAGGTGTAAGGTTAGCTTGTGTATTTGAGACTTCTAGTTTCTTGAGAAAAGCTTGTATTGCTATGTTCTTCCCTTTTAGGACCACCTTTGCTGCATCCCAAGTGTTTTGAACAGTTGTGTTTTCATTTTCATTTGTTTCCATTAATTTTTTAATTCTTTAATTTCATGGTTGACCCATTCATTCTTTAGTAGGATGCTCTTTAGCCTCCAAGTATTTGAATTCCTTTCAAATTTCCTCTTGTGATTGAGTTCCAGTTTCAAAGCATTGTGGTCTGAAAAATCTTTTGGTACTGGTTGAGACCTGATTTGTGACCCAGTAAGTGATCTATTCTGAATATGTTCCATGTGCACTCAAGAAGTATGTGTAGTCTGTTGTTTTTGATGGCATACTCTATATATCTGTGAAGTCCATCTGGTCCAGTGTGTCATTCAAAGCCCTTGTTTCCTTGTTGATCCTCTGCTTAGATGATCTGTCCATTGATGTGAGTGGGGTATTAAAGTCCCCTACTATTATTGTATTATTACCAATGTGTCTCTTTAATTTTGTTATTTTGTTATTGTTATTTATGCTCCCAAGTTAGGATCATAAATATTTACAATTGTTAGATCTTCTTGTTGGATAAACCCTATAAGTATGATATAGTGTCCCTCTTCATCTCTTACTAGAGTCCTTGGTTTAAAATCTAATTTGTCTGATATAAGGATTGCTACCCCAGCTTTCTTTTGATGTCCATTAGCACGATACATGGTTCTCCATCCCTCACTTTAAAGCTGGAGGTGTCTTTGGGTCTAAAATGAGTCTCTTGTATACAGCATATGGATGGGTCTGGCTTTTTTACCCAGTCTGATATCCTGTGTCTTTTAATTGGAGCATTTAGCCCATTTACATTGATTAACTATTGAAAGATATGAATTTAGTGCCATTTTATCACTTGTAATATCCCTGTTTCTGTATAGTCTCTGTTCCTTTCTGGTGTATGTTACTTTTGGGCTCTCTCTTAGTTACAGGATCCCCTTTAATATTTTTTGCAGGACTAGCTTAGTGATCACAAATTCCTCAAGTTTCTGTTTGTCTTTGAATCTATCTCTCCTTCCATTCTGAAAGACAGCCTTGCTGGATAAAATATTCTTGGCTGCATGTTTTTCTCAGTTAGCACCCTGAATATATCATGTCAGCCCTTTCTGGCCTGCCAGGTTTCTTTGGATAGGTCTGCTGCCAGTGTAATGTTTCTACCCTTTTAGGTTAAGGACTTCTTGTCTTGAGCTGCTTTCAGGATTTTCTCTTTATCTCGGAATTTGCAAGCTTCACTACTGTATGTCGGGGTGTTGATCTATTTTTGTTGATTTTTTTGTTCCCTGAAGACTTTCTGCACCACATTAGAGGATGAAAATAAAAATGGTGCCATCCCCATCTCCAGCCCCAGAGCTGAAAGAACATGGCCCCCTCTCTTCAGTGAACCCTCAGGGAAAAGTAGTCTTTGCTTGTGTGTGAGCCAAACTCTGCAGACTCCTGAGGTGTGCACCTGAAGGACCCCTCCCGGGGGAGGGAAGAAAGTCGCCAGGGGTCTGCTGCTTGCAGGACCCCCACATGGAGAGTGGTCACCCAATTGTGGGCTTGCCTGAACATGGGTGCCCCTCCTGGGGGAAAGTGGAGGGTTGCCGTCTTTCTGTCCTTTGAAGGGCCCCCACACAGAAAGCAGTCACCTATTGTGCCAGGATTCATGGTTTATGGCAAACAGAGCTGAGAGTCGACTCCCGGCTTGCTGACTGTAGTTGATTCCCCCTTTCCAATGCTTGGGAAATCTGCCAGCTCAGGCACCCCCATTCTTTCTGTGACCCTGGGGATCCTGAGACCACACTGTTCCAAGATTCTGCCTGTTTTGCCACTTGAGCACCTTTCTCTTACTGGACCATATTTCCAAAAGTTCCAATTTTGCCCTCTGGGGCTATATCACTTTCTGCTAGCTAGCTTAGGCAGGCTCCCCCCTCCCTTCCGCCCCCTCCCCTTTATCTTCCAATATATACCCTTAGATTCACTTCTCCACACCTCCTACTTTGCAAAAAGTGGCCACTTCTATTTGTAGAATTCCAGTAATTCTTTTCTTACATCTCCAGTTGGAATCACAGCTATTGAGAATGATTTGATAAATACCTAGCTAAATTCAAAGGACCAGATGAAACGAAGTCCCCTACTCTTCCACTATATCCCCCCCCACACTATTTATTTATAAAGAGTTTTGCAAGGATGTTCTGGGGAGCATAAGGAAAAATAGAGATTCTTATTTTACCCCTTAGAAATTAATTTCAGGAAATCTTTTTTAATAGCTATGATTCAGGCTATTGGTTCTGGTTTTCCATTTTGATTTACTGAAATTTAGGCTTTCCAAATTGTAGAATTTTGGAGCTTGAAGGGACTTTGGAGATCATTTAGGTTGGTTGTTCTTAAACTGCCTTTGGCTAAGGTCATGATCTCAGGGTCCTGGGATGCAGTCCCATGTGAGTTCCCTGCTCAACAGGGATACTGCTTCTTCCTCTCCCTCTGCCCCTCTACAACTCATGCTTTCTCTTTCTCTCCCCTGCCTCAAATAAATACATAAAATCTTTTTTTAAGAGACCAAGATGCATTTCATTAAAGGAAAGCTATATTTTTTTTTTTAATGTAGGCGCCAGGCCCAGCAAGGAGCTTAACACAGGGTTTGGACCATGACCCTGAGATCAAGACATGAGCTGAGTTCAAGAGCTAGCCACCTAATGGACTAAGTCACCCAGGTACCCTAAAGGAAAGCTATTTTTAATGTCAAGAATATAGGAATGAAATAATCTAAAGAACCGTTTCTATATTGTCGTTTTGCTATAGACCAATTAAAACTTCATTATAAACTAGTATAGGTCATGTTCAGGCATTTCTGAAGTCCCAAGTTCTAGTGCATTTTAAGTCAACCCTAATTCCTCTCAAGTAGGGTGTATTACTCTTTTTTTAAAGATTTTATTTATTTATTTGACAGAGATTACAAGTAGACAGAGAGGCAGGCAGAGAGAGAGGAAGGGAAGCAGGCTCCCCGCTGAGCAGAGAGCCCAATGCGGGGCTCCATCCCAGGACTCTGGGATCATGACCCAAGTCAAAGGCAGAGGCTTTAAGCCACTGAACCACCCAGGTGCCCCTACTCTTTCTAAGCACTACTAAAATGCTTATTGTACCTTTATTTTGCTTGTATGCTATTATGCCTTACAATTAGGGAGGTTTATTTGTTTTCCCCACTGGTTCTCATTTTCATTTTACAACACCATGGTTTTTTGCACATGTACGAAGAGCTTTGTTAATTTAATATTAGTAATAGCTGTGTTAATCTGAGATTAATGGAGATTTCATTCCAACTGAGTTATTTAAAAAATCTAATAAGCCCCATTATTCTTCATTTTCTCTTGTTTTTTTTAAAGATTTTATTTATTTATTTGACAGACAGAGACCACAAGTAGGCAGAGAGGCAGGCAGAGAGAGGAGGAATCAGGCTCACCACTGAGCAGAGAGCCCGATGCGGGGCTCGATCCCTGGACCCTGAGATCATGACCCGAGCCGAAGACAGAGGCTTTAACCCACTGAGCCACCCAGGCGCCCCCATTTTCTCTTGTTTTAAAAGAGTATTTATTGAAAGCTCAAATGCTGTTTGTTTCTTTGTAAATCCCTATTCCTTTCAAAATGATTTAGATTGTGATAATGCTACTTATTGAAGTTACAACTTCTAGTCATTGTAAAATAAAGCAAGGCCATTTACAGGCTGATGAAATGAAGATGATTCGTGACTAGTTCTGTTGGCATTATATTAACCAAAATTTACCTGTAGTTGATTTCATTTTATATATTTGTACAATACCCTGAGTGGTAAAAAAAAAAAAGCCAAAATATAAGGTAGTCATTGTTTTAGGTGATTTCACACAACTTTCTGAGTACTCAGATGCTTGTGTCTGCTTATAACCAGAATAAAAACATTAACTTATGAATTTAGAGCTTCTAAGTGCCTTGCAAGGGCAAAATAGTCACTCAGAGAACCTAGTAACATTGATTTGTCATTAATCTTTTTACTTGATGACTAATCTATGATCACAGTACAAGAAAAATGTCATGTTTACTTAGTGGTATTAACTCCATTTATCACATGTACATTCAGATTATTGCCTTGTCATCAGTGCATTATGAGTATATCTAAATAACACTGTTATTAAAAAGATTTATCGTGCTCGCTTCAGCAGCACATATACTAAAAAGATTTATCTCCACAGGGAATATGACCAGTTAAAAACCTATCTAAATAATTCAAACTGAGTAAATAAATACATTATTATAAAATTTAAAACATCATCATTTATAGCAAAGGAGTTTGACACCTAACTTTTCCCAAATTTTTGGAAGAAATATGTTTTTCAGTTAAAAATTTCAAATTCTTGGGGATGGCATTGGGCTCTCTGCTCAGCAGGGAACCTGCTTCTCCCTCTCCCTCTCAGCTTCCCCTGCTTGTGCTTTCTCTCTCTCTCGCTCAGTCAAACAGATAAATAAAATCTTTAAAAAAAGGAATTCAGAGACAGAATCTTTTTGTCTCTTTTTTGATTGTTTGCTTTGTTTCTTAAATTCTACATATGAGTGAAATCATATGGTATTTATCTTTCTCTGACTTAAGCATTATACTCTCTAGGTCCATCCATGTTGTTGCAAATGGGAAGATCTCACTCTTTTTTATGATGGAATAATATTCCATTCCACTGTATGTTTGTGTGTGTATACATAGATATATATATGCCAATTCTTCTTTATCCATTCATCTGTCAGTGGATACTTGGGTCACATCAATATCTTGGTTATTGTAAATAATGCTGCAATAAACATAGGGCTGCATATATCTTTTGAAATTAGTGCATTTGTTCCACAGTGGCTACACCATTTGCATTCCTACCAACAGTGCATAAGAGTTCCTTTTTCTCAACACCCTTGCCAACACCTATTATTTCTTGTTTTTGATTTTAGCCATTTTGACAGGTGTTAAGGTGATTATTTCATTGTGGTTTTGATTTGCATTTCCTTGATGGTTAGTGATGTTGAGCATCTTTCATGTGTCTTTAGGCCATCTGTTATGTCTTCTTTTGAGAAACATCTATTCAGGTTTTCTGCCCATTTCTAATTAGATTAATTTTTTGGTGTTAAGTTGTATAAATTCTTTATATACTTTGGGTACTAACCCCTTATTGGAGATATCATTTGCAAATATCTTCTGCCATTCAGTAATTGCCTTTTTGTTTTGTTGATGGTTTCCTTCAATGTGCAAAAGATTTTGGGAGGTGGGCAGGGGATGGATGGGCAAAATAGATAAAGGGGATCAAGAGTATGCTTAATATTGATGAACACTGAGTAATGTATAGGATTGTTGAGTCATTATATTGTATACCTGAAACTAATGTACATTTATTTTACTTCAATAAAAAAGAGAAAAAGACAAAAAAATAATTCAGAGCCACAACAACAAAATAAAACTAAAGACCATAGACAGAAAAGAATAATAAAAATAGCAGAAATGGATGAACTAGAAAAGAAAGCTATACTAGATAGAATCATCTATGACATCATCCCTGAAACATTTCTTTAACTCACAACTTAAACTCAATCTATCTGTGAACCTCGTTGCCTCTACTTGCAAAATTTGTCCAGACAAATCTGACCACTTCTCACTACCACCATTGCCACTACTGAGGTCCATGCTGCTATCACATCACTTGTCTGAACTAGGAGGCAGTTCTGACACCTGTGAAAGCAAAGAAGGAAGGAAGGAGGATTGGGGAAGAAGGGTCTCAGATTGCAGTGCAGCTTTGAAATATTCTTGGCCAGCTGAATATGGAGTTCTGCAAAGATTATCTTGTGCTGGCCATATCATGCTCCGTCATAGGCTGTAACCTGCCTGGGAAGCACATGGCCTCAATTCAAAAACAGAAGGCTCTACAGGAGCCTGTAACTGAGACCTTTCAGATAATTACTCTCCTTGGGACAGATTCTCTCTGAAAGGGAGAACTGAGTAGCATGCTTTCATGTCTATCACAGTATCATTTCCCTTAGATGGTATCAGGATTAGACTTAGGACACAGTACAGGACTCAGCAAACCAGGACCCATAGGCCAAATTGAGTCTGCCACCTGCTTTTGTAAATAAAGTTTTATTGGAACTTAACCACACACATTTATTTCTTGTTCATGGCTGCTTTTACACTACAATGGCAGAGACGAGTAATTATGATAAGACTATATTGCCTATAAATCCTAACAAATCACCCTTTACAGAAAGTATTTGCAGACCCCTAACTTAGTATATATTTAGGAATATGCAAGGCACAGTGGAGTCTTTGAAGTTTTTTAAGTTGGCCATCTTTCAGGAAGAGTAAGACATATGGACAAATACTTTTGCTAGGGATGTCTTACAATTTCTATTCTTCATACTACATGTAAACACTTTGGGTGTGTAGAAGAAGGAGGGATTTAAGAAGGGCAGTTCTATGTTGTTATTTAGGCTTTTAAAGGTTTATTCTGGCTGCTCTGTGCAGACTGTATTATTGAAACATAAAGATAAAAGCAGGGATACCTGCCAGGAAGCAACTGTTATAGTCTAGGCAAGAAATTATGGTAGTTTGGGCTAGGATAATAGTGGTAGAAAGAGAAGGATGACATTTTCTGAGATGAAAACTAGGGAGGGATCGAGGAGTGTTTACAATAAAAAGTTTTGCTTTTGGGGCACCTGTGTGGCTCAGTTGGTTAAGGGTCTGCCTTTGGCTTAAGTCATGATCCCAGGGTCCTGGGATAGAGCCCTGTGTCTCCCTGCTCAACAGGGAGCCTGCTTCTCTCTCCCTCTGCTGTTCCCCTGCTTGTCCTCTCTCTGTGTGTGTCAAATAAATAAATAAAACCTTTAAAAATTATCAAGTGTCTATTTTTTAAAAAAGAGTTTTGCTTCTGACATGTTGAATTTGAGATATCTAAATGGAAATATCAAATAAAATGTTGGATAAATGAAGCTAAAGTTCAGAGATAGTCTGGCTGATGATGAGAATTTGGGAAATTGTATTTAGGTAGTATTCCAAGCTAGGACTAGATGGAATCATATAGGGAGAGGGTATATGTAGAGAGCTGTTTCTTACAACCAAGGCTTAAGACACCAACATTTAGATGTTGGAGAGAGGAAGATAAGTCAGGAGAGGAGTCTAGTGTAGTGTTTCTACAAACAGGCAATGGACGACCATGTGGAATGCTGCTGAGACCAAGATGAGGTAGGAAAATGGACAATGGACTTTGGAAACATAGAGATCACTGGTGACTTAAAAATAAGTAGGATTTTTTTAATGCTCAGGAGAACGAAATGGGTGTAAGAGAGAATGGGAAGTAAGGAAATAAAGATAGCCAGTGTAAACAACTGTTTTGAGGCACTTTACTGTGAAAGGGAGCAGAGAAATGGGGGTTAGTTGGAGGAGATGTGGGGTCCAAGGAAATACTAGGGCCTGCTTGAAGGTTTTTAAGCAGGGTGGTGACCCCTTTTTAGTTTAGGAAGACTGATCATCCTTATCTTTTGCTGCAGAGTAGACCTTTAGGGAGAGATCCAGATAGGCAACAATTACAGTCTCAACTAAGGTAATGGTTATGAGAAAGGAAAGGGGTGGGGGAGACAAATGCATTCTCTATGGTGTAGAATTGTTATCTTGACTTACTTCTTAAGAGATTTATATATATTAGCCACACTTATCTTGATGCATTTCTTTCTCAAATATATAAGTCACTTAGAGAGATTTTTGTCTTTTCCTATGATACTTGAATTAGCACTAAATGTTTAGAGATGGAATGAAACTAATAAAAGTAGTCAGTTCTAATCATGCAGGCTGCTACATTGCCCTTTGTTTTGTTATTTATACCCTGAAATCAGAGAGACTGGGTTACTATTGTTGTCCCTCCTACTTTTAGCTGTGTGATCCTGAGAAAACCATCTGGATTATTTTGGGGACTATTTGAGGTAATATTTTGTTTTTAAAGTTTTAAGCAGGATTTCCATTCTGGCAATGATGAACTAGAACAATCCTCCTGTTGAGGAAAATCATGAAAAGTGTGTGTGTGTGTGTGTGTGTGTAAAATATTCTTGCTTCAAAGCAATGAAGAGTTTTAGAAGTCATGTTCTAAAGGTTCAAGAACATGCAATAAGTCAGAGAGGTAAGTCTGGCACTTGGGGGCAATTTTTCCTATAAGGCTTCTGTTCATTCCAGAAAATACTGCCAAATGACTGAGAAGCCAGGCAGTGCTTTAATGGTTTCAAGGGACAAGGGGGTACAAATGCTACAGTCCAGGGCTCACCAAGGAGAAGAGGGCCTGGCAACTCCACCCAAAGCTCTTAACTGGCACTTCAAAAGGCTGCATCCTAGGAATAACAGAAAACTAGATATAGACCAACTTTTGCAAGATTTGAAGCCCAGCTTCCAATAATCTCAGTCCCTGAAACTGGATTAGGATAATACTAGATGGCTAGAGACTAGCCACTTGCAAGAAGGCTCTCTTCTTGCAGGGCAACTTCATTCTAGGTTTCAAATTATCTTTTTTTTTTAAGATTTTATTTATTTGACAGAGATCACAAGCAGGCAGAGCAGCAGGCAGAGAGAGAGGAGGAAGCAGGCTCCCCACTGAGCAGAGAGCCCGATGCGGGGCTTGATCCCAGAACCCTGGGATCACGACCTGAGCTAAAGGCAGAGGCTTTAACCCACTGAGCCACCCAGGCGCCCCTCAAATTATCTTTTGTAATTGTTCATCTGATGTTTACCATTCATGCAAAAGTAACCATGTATAAGAGAAAACAAAATATTGTAAACAAAAAACAAGAAAAGCAACAGACAATAGAAACAGGCTCATAGACACTTAATATAATGGAATTACCAGGCACAGACTTTAAAATAACTATCCTTGGGGCACCTGGCTGGCTCAGTTGATGAAGTATGTGGCTATTGATCTCAAGGTTGTAAGTTCAGATCCCACTCAGGGTGTAGAGATTACTTAAAAGTAAAATCTTTAAAAAGAATAACTATCCTTAATATGTTATAGGAGATAAGTGGCAAAATTCAGATTTTAGGAAAAAGACTAGAAATTGAGCAAGAGACTTGAACGGGTGCTTCACAAGATCTTTACATGGCCAGTGAGAATATGAAAAGTGCTTTACCTCATCTGTAATTAAGAAAATGTAAATTCAAATGATGAGAGACTACTATGTACTCTTCCAAATAGGTAAAATTAAACAACTGACAAAACCTAGTGTTGGTGAAGGATGTGGAAAAATAGGAACTCCCATGCACTGCTTGTGAAAGGGTATTTTCATGCAACCATTTTATTTTTATTTTTTATTTTAAAAAATATTTATTTGACACACACATAGAGAGAGAGAGGGCGCATAAGAAGGGGGAGGGGCAGAGAGAGAAGCAGCCTCCCCCACTGAGAAGGGAAAAAAAATTCTTTTTTAGTTTATTGATTTTCTTTTTTATTCATTTATTTATTTTAGATTCTCTTTTTTTCTTTTTTTAAAACGTTATTTTTTCAGTGTTCCAAGATTCATTGTTTATGCATCACACCAAGTGCTCCATGCAATATGTGCCCTCCTTAATACCCACCACCAGGCTCACCCAACCCCCCATCCCCTCCCTTCCAAAACCCTCAGATTGTTTCTCAGAGTCCACAGTCTCTTATGGTTTGTCTCCCTGTCCAATTTCCCCCAACTCACTTCTCCTCTCCTTCTCCCAATGTCCTCCGTGTTATTCCTTATGAGCAGGGAAAAATTACAAATGTGTTATCTTTGGATAATAGTATACTATACCATGTTGTGTGCATATAACTACATGGATCAATCTCACATTTACAATGTAGAACAAAATAATTAGATACAAAAAGAGCACCTATTGTATGGTTCTGTTTACATGAAGTTCAGAAACAAGCAAAAATAATCTGCAGTTAAAAGTGAAGGTGATGGGGGCCGCCTGGGTGTTTCAGTCAGTTAAGCATCTGCCTTCAGCTCAGGTCAGGCTCCCAAGGTGAGGATCCAGCCCCTGTGGGCTCTCTGCTCAGTGGGGAGCCTGCTTCTCCCTCTGCCTGCCACTCCCCTTGCTTGTGTGCACTCTCTCTCTGTCAAATAAATAAATAAAATCTTTAAAAAACTGAAGGTGATGGTAATCTTTGGAGAAAGAGGAAGTAGTGTAATAGGGAGAGGGCATGGAGCAGCATCTGGCTGCTGATGAGGTACTATTTCTTGACATGTGTAGTACTTATACATTTATAGTGACTGTGAAAATACATTGAGCTGTACATTTACTTCCTGTGCACCTCTCTGTGTTATACTTTGTAATAAAAAGTTAAATCTCTGTACATCATTTTCCATTTCTAACCTTTCACTCATTGTTCATTTTGACGCTCTAGAACACATCCTGTTCAGCTCTCACAACTTGCTCATATCCTCTATGAAGCCTTTCCTAACTCCTCTACATAGAATTATAGACTCCTTTCTTTGGGTCCTTACTGTATGTAATACTTGTAATAATATATTAATCTTATGTGTTTGTTATCTCCTTTTACAAAGTTGTAAACCCTTCAGGGCAAAGATTATTCATTTTTTAATGTCCAAACGGAATGGAATACCTAGTATCACAGGCATTTAATACATATTTGTTGAAGGGAGCCTGTGTAGTGCAGTAGGTTAAGCCCCAACTCTTGGTTTCACTAGGTTAAGCCCCCAACTCTTGGTTTCAGCTCAGGTCGTGATCTCATGGGTCATGAGATCATGGGGCTCTGTGCTTAGTGAAGAGTGAGCTCGAGTTTCTCTCTCCCTCTCCCTCTACTCCTCACTGCACCCTCCCAAGCTCATGCACTTTCTCACTCTTTCTCTGAAATAAATAAAAATCTCAAAAAAATAAATACATATTTGTTGGAAGAATGAGTTGCAAACATTTCCAGTCCCATTACTGAGTACTGGTTTCCAGTACTCAGAAAGGTAAATTATCCTGCCCAAGGTCACACAGCTAGCTTTGCACCCAGATCTATCTTATTCTAAAGCTGGTGCTTTTGTTCTCTGCAGTGGCAGGTTACATTTGTTAGCTTACTTAATCTTTTTTTTTAAATATTTTATTTATTTATGACAGAGATAGAGAGAGAGGGAACACAAGCACGGGGGAACTGGAGAGGGAGAGGCAGGCTCCCTGTGGATGTGACGTTCAATCCCAGGATGCCAGGATCATGACCTGAGCTGAAGACAGACGCCTAACGACTGAGCCACCCAGTTGCCCCAACTTACTTAATCTTTACTACATCTTCATGACCTCAGTACTAGTACCATACTCATTTTATAGATGAAGGAACTGAAGCTCAGAGGGGTGCAGTAATCTCTTCAAGATCATACCCCTGGGAAGTAGTCAAGCTGTGATTCAAATTTAGGTGTCCCCAATTCTTAAAGCCCTTGCTTATAACACTACATCATAATACACTTGTGATGTACCTCATAACACATTTAGAGTACACAGTATTTAATAATCATTTAGATTGCTTCCTGTCAGAGCAGAGTACAAATATAACATTGCCATTTCAAGGTTTGGTGTCCAGAAAGCTCCTATTCTAATATCATTTTGCTTTTTTTAAGGTGGTATCTTTTCCCAATAAGTATACAAATGGAATTTTTTATCTTTGAAACCTCCATGTTACAGATGATGTTTAATAGAACTCTGGACCAGATCCAGGTTTGAATTTGGGCTAATTATGGAATCTCCTCTCCAAAAATCCATTTCTTCATCTCTAAAATGGTGTTAATAATAGTACTTACCTCATAAGGCTGTTGTACGGATTAGTGCCTGACAATAGAATTATTATATCATTATTGATGATGTTGCTTAAGTTCCTATTTTATAAAAAGGGAAAGAGAAGCATGAGAAGGGTAAGGTATTTATCTGTTCTAGGTTGTGTTTTCCAACAAGATTTTACTTGAAGAAAAAGTGCACTTGTGGAACATGACTTGATCTTGTTCTAGTTTGTTCTTTTAGGATAAACTGTTGAACACTATTTTCATCATTTCTTCCTACTCAGTAACCAAACATTTTTTTCTCACTGCTTTTTGGATCACATACATTCTCATCCTAGCATCTGTGGCTTTGCAGCCTACCCACTATTTCATATTCCCTCCCAGGCTTCTCATTCCTCCAATGACAGCACTCATTGTTCCCCTACCTGGTCGCTGGTCTATGAGCTGGCTGCTCCCCTCCAGCCACCAGTCAACTCAGGCCACTGTTCCTTCTACTCTAGTTTCCCTACCTGGAAAGCTGGTTTCCTTTCTTATCCATGGCCATGCCCTTTAAGACCTGGCCAAAGATTCCTATCTTCTAGGTGTCTCACTCATTTATTCAACAAATATGATCTAAGTGGCTACTTACTGAGGTTGTTGAAGTAAAAGAGATAGCCAAGACCTGCTTTCTTTCCTGGAGCTTACATTCTAGGGGATGAGGAAGAAAGGGAGGGAGTAGGGAGGGAAGGAGGGAGAGAGGGAGAGAAACAGAGGGAGAAAGGAAATAGGATCATTTCAGGTACTCAAAAGCACCATGAAGAAGATAAAATCAGGCAACGTGATGAACAGTGATCAGTGAATGGGTCATTTAAGACTGGGGAAGAGCAAGGAAGAAAAATTTAAGCTTTCCTGGCAAAGGGACACACTAGGCAAAGAGACAGCACAACACAGTACTGCATACAAAATAGGTGCTTTGCAGGTTCCCATTGAGCACATAAGGATAGTTGCCTATTACCATCACTTTGTTAGGTTAAAATGTGATGACTTTTTTTTTTTTTTTTAAAAAGATTTTATTTATTTATTTGACAGAGAGAGAGAGAGGGAGAGCAAGCACAAGCAGGGGAAAGGGCAGACAGGGAAGAAGCAGGCTCTGCGCTGAGCAAGGAGCCAGATGTGGGGCTTGATCCCAGGACTCCAGGATCATGATCTGAGCCAAAAGCGGCTGCTTAACCAACTGAGCCACCCTAACGCCTTGATGACTCTTGGTTTAGGCAAAACAGTTCATGGTTTTAAAAAAAACACTTTCCATATAAATACCATAACTGATCACAATAGATTTAACTTAATACCCATCAAGACAAGAGAAGGGAGGACTGCTAAGACCCCCAAGTAGGTCTGGCTGGCCACCAGATACTTTTGCTAACCAAGTCTCATGGCTCTGCCAAGGTCCAGCTGGATGCCTAGAGGCATAATCATAGGCACAATGCATTTTACCAGGGGCTCCCATTACCTAGGGATGACATGCTCTTTAGGCCAGGGGTTTCAAGCTAAACAAGAACACTACCCAGTGGCACCCTGTTTTTGTGCCAGTACCATACTGTCTTAATGATGACAGCATTGCAATAGAGCTTGAAGTCCGGAATTATGATGCCACCAACTTTGGCTTTCTTTTCCAATGTTCCTTTGGCTATTCAAGTTCTCTTCTGGTTCCATGTAAATTTTAGGATTATTTGTTTCATTTTTTTGAAAAAAAATGGATGGGATTTTGATAGGGATTGCATTAAATGTGTAGATAGCTTTAGGTAGCATAGACATTTTCACAATATTTGTTCTTCTAATCCATGTGCATGGAATATTTTTCCATTTCTTTGTGTCTTCCTCAATTTCTTTCATGAGTACTTTATAGTTTTCTGAGTATAGATTCTTTGCCTCTTTGGTTAGGTTTATTCCTAGGTATCTTATGGTTTTGGATGCAATTGTAAATGGGATTGACTCCTTAATTTCTCTTTCTTCTGTCTTGTTGTTGGTATAAAGAAATGCAACTGATTTCTGTGCATTGATTTTATATCTTGACACTTTACTGAATTCCTGTACAAGTTCTAGCAGATTTGGAGTGGAGTCTTTTGGGTTTTCCACATACAGTATCATATCATCTGCAAAGAGTGAGAGTTTGACTTCTTCTTTGCTGATTTGGATGCCTTTAATTTCTTCTTGTTGTCTGACTGCTGAGGCTAGGACTTCTAGGACTATGTTGAATAGCAGTGGTGATAATGGACATCCCTGCCATGTTCCTGACCTTAGAGGAAAAGCTCTCAGTTTTTCTCCATTGAGAATGATATTTGCCATGGGTCTTTCATAGACGGCTTTGATAATATTGAGGAATGTGCCCTCTATCCCTACACTTTGAAGAGTTTTGATCAGGAAGGAATGCTGTACTTTGTCAAATGCTTGTTCAGCTTCTATTGAGAGTATCATATGGTTCTTAGTTCTTTCTTTTATTAATGTATTGTATCACATTGATTGATTTGCGGATGTTGAACCAACCTTGCAGCCCAGGAATAAATCCCACTTGGTCATGGTGAATAATCCTTTTAATGTACTGTTGGATCCTATTGGCTAGTATTTTGGTGAGAATTTTCGCATCTATGTTCATCAAGGATATTGGTCTGTAATTCTCTTTTTTGATGGGATCCTTGT
>RCUC01088206.1:0-53748 GCA_003697995.1 Taxidea taxus jeffersonii | reverse complement strand
CCCAGGTCAAACCTATAGGTTTTGTGTGCTTTTTATACTGGTAGCTTCTGAGGGTAGAAAAGTCCTCCCTTTCCTATTTCACATGTACATATTTCATCCTGAATTCCTTTTGTTCCTGTAAATCTTGGGTCAGGGAAAAGGAAGAAGAGAGAGAGCACTTCTGAATTCAAGACTAAATGGAAGGTCTGATTAAGTCTTTCTAGATTTTTCTGAAAGTATGATCCCAGATGGTCTTAAACTGGACTTTGGATCTTCATTCTATCTACACAAAAATTAGGAGACTGCCACTTTTTTTTTTTTTTTAGATTTTGTTTATTTATTCTGGCACAGGGAGAGAGATCACAAGCAGGCAGAGAGGCAGGTAGAGAGAAAGAGGGAAGCAGGCTCCCTGCTGAGCAGAGAGCCCAATGCAGGGCTCTGGACTGGATCCCAGGACCCGGAGATCATGACCTGAGCTGAAGGCAGAGGCTTAACCCACTGAGCCACCCAGGGGCCCAGAGACTGCCACTTTTATTTAGTGATGCAATTTTCACTTTAGGCAGATCTCTATAAAATTTATTCTTTCTGGGCTTTGAAAAAATATACTTCATGGTACATCATGTTTGTCCAAGCTTTTGAGTAGCAGATCTTACCATCACCTTCCAGGAAAACAGTGTCTCATTTCTAATTTACTATAGCATCCCTACTTCCTTTTTTAAAAAGATTTTACTTGTTTGTTTATTTATTTATCTACTTGCCAGAGAGGGAGAGAGCACAAGCAGGGGGAGTGGCAGGCAGAGGGAGAGGGACAAGCCCCACTGAGCAAGGAGCCAGCCTTGGGTCTTGATCCCAGGACTCTGGGATCATGAACTGAGCCAAAGGCAGACATTTAACACCCAGGCGTCCCTTAAGATTCTATTTTTAAGAATCTCCATGCCCGGGGTGCCTGAGTGGCTCAGTGGGTTAAAGCCTCTGCCTTAGGCTCAGGTCATGATCCCTGCATCCTGGGATCAAGCCTCACATCGGGCTCTCTGCTCAGCGGGGAGCCTGTTTCCTCCTCTCTCTCTGCCTGCCTCTCTCCCTACTTGTGATCTCTGTCAAATAAATAAATAAAATCTTAAAAAAAAAAAAAAAAGAATCTCCATGCCCAATGTGAGGCTTGAACTTACAACCCCAAGGTCGAGAGTTGCATGTAATACTGACTGAGCCGGCCAGGTGCCCCAGCATCCCTACTTTCAGTTCAATCCCCTGATATATTATTTCTGTTATTCCATACTTATCTGAACATATAAAATTCATTTTAATACCATTAATCTATTCTTTAGCTTCACTTGAGTAACTTAGCCATCAAAATTTGTAGAAGCCATGAAAATTCCACAGTGTCCAGGGTTTGGTTGTGTGTGGTTTTAATAAATTCTATTTCTCCAGTTGCCATGATTTAAAAATAATTATTTTAAATGACAAATGTAGTATTAACATGTTCAACAAAATAAAATATGTTCTTACTGAACAAATTTCATTCTACTTTGCACAAAAAAAGATGCAAATTTTGTGGTTAATTGAAGGCATTTAGTAGATAGCAAAGTGCTGCTGGAAGCACAGAGTAGATGGGAAATCATTGAGTTGGAGCAGCTATTCTATTAGTGAAACTGTCAAAATCCATAGCATAGTAAATTGCAAGATACTATAGGCATCCATAGACTTAGATTTATTCCTACACATACAATGGTACCCAGGCTATTGTAGTAACATTATTTTCAAATTTTATTTTCTAAGTGTCTACTGTAAATACAGAAAAGTATGATTTATTTTTGTGTAGTGACCTTGTACCATACAATCTTGCTATACCCACTTATTCTACTAGTTTGTTTTGTAGATATCTTATTGTTTCCTATGTGAACAATGATCTCATCCGTAAATAATGAGTCTAATTTTTCATTTCCAATGTTTATGCCTTTTATTTCTTTTTCTTGCTTTATTTCACTGGCTAGGAATCCTTAAACGGTGTTGAATCAAAGTGATGAGAGCAGATATCTTTCCCTTCTTGCGGGTCTTAGAAGGATCATTAAACTGAGCTTAGCTGTAAATATTTCATAGATTTTTGTTTAAGATTTTATTTTTAAGTGATCCCTACACCCAGCATGGGGCTCAAACTCACAACCCCAACGTCAAGAGTTGCATGCTTTACTGACTGAGTCAGCCAGGTGCCCCTAGATTTTCTTAATTACATTGAAAAAGATTTCTTTCTATTCTTAGCTTGCTCAGAAAACCGTCCACATAACACATGGCTAAACAATTGGCCAAAAATAAAAATCAAGAGTGCCTTGGGAAAATTTGGAGAATGTGAAGTTGCTACATCTCTACCTTTTACCTTTGATTCTCATGCAAATGATTCCTATCCTCTGAACCCTGTCCTGATACCCTTAATCCTTTGGAACTAAAGACATCTCCTAAACAGAAGGTAATAATCCCCGGTCCTAAATGTGCCTCCATGCAAAAAGGTCCCATAAACTCCGTTAAAACCTCAGAAAAATACTACCCAGGGCCAAAAGCCCTTCCAGTTCTTATAAGCCATTTACTCTTCTTACCAAAGTCCCACCCTCAATCCAGTGAAGGAAAAGAGAATGGGAAAAGCAAAAGGAGAGAAGTCTCTTGGCTCCTCTGCTCCCAGGTGCCTCTGTGGGTAGGGTTCTTTTAATTCTGTAATTAATATTTTATTTCTTTTAAGGAATCAAGAGTGCCTTGGGAAAATTTGGAGAATTCTGGTCCCGTGCGCCATTCCTTTCTAGCCATTTGCTCCCTGGCAATTCCCTTGGCCTCAGTGTCCTCATCTATAGAACGTATGCCTTGAACAAACGAATGAACTCCAACTGCCCTCTGATATTCTGGACCACTTGATTCTAAGTTAGGACAACTGAACATACAGAATGATTGATGGTTACAAAATGACGAATCTTCTAGATAACAAATGCAAATATTCTGCGCAACTGTTCGCTAGATTACTGGAGCCACATTCACCACAAGGTTATCAACCTAGGTTGTGACCTTAGATATCGATTATTCTGCTCCACAGTTATCTCCTCAGCTGGATCCCAGGTTCCTAGGCCAGTAAGGATTTTATAAGGTAAGGCTGACTAATTTCTCACACAGGAAACAGGAAATGTTGCCCTTCAGCTTTGACAGGAAAGTAGGTAGAAAATCTCAAGGTATAACATGGCCTACGAAGGGCTGAGGAAACAAGATGGGAGAAGCTGTCAGCTGAAAGGTCCCCTTGCTCTAATGGTGGAAAAAGCAATGGCAACTCACTCATTTTAATGGGAATGCTTAATTTAAAGAATTTCCTGGAGGGGCGCCTGGGTGGCTCAGTGGGTTAAGCCTCTGCCTTCCGCTCAGGTCATGATCCTAGGGTCCTGGGATCTAGCCCTGAGTCGGGTTCTCTGCTCAGCAGGGGGCCTGCTTCCCCCGCCTCCCTCTGCCTGCCTCTCTGCCTACTTGTGATCTCTCTCTGTCAAATAAATAAATAAAATCTTTAAAACAAAAAAAAAAAGAATTTCCTGGAGATCCCCGATGTCCCATGGGTACAGAATAAAGCTAGATGGGCACCGGAGTACTACAGTTCACAGTCCCAAATCACCAGTTTCGAGTTCCATCATGATTCTGTTGAAGCCAACATGCTCTTGGTTTTCTCAGGACAGTGCAGATTTTATGCAATCCAATAAAAGTCATTAGCGAATGCATAACTATGGTGATATTGGAACATGGCTGCAAGTTCTTTGATACTTCTATTGACAGGTGGGGATCTACGTCCCCTATCTCCCTCTTGGAATCTTGCCAAGCATGTGACTGCTTTAACAAATAGAGTCCAGTAAAAAGTGGCACTTCATGACTTCTGAGGCTAGATCAAAAAAGGTGATGCAAGCTTCTACATCGTTTGCTAGAACATTCTTCCTTGGATCCCTGAGCCACCATGTGAAATGTCAGACTGTTTTGAGATGCCAGAATGTGAGGAAGCCCAAGTCACATGGAGGGACCATATATATGTGCTCCAGTTGTCAGTTTCAGCCTTCAAGTCATCCCAGACCAAATGCCGGGCCTAGGAATAAAGAAGCCTCCACCTGATTTCAGCCCTTAGTGGCCATTCAAGCCACTCATAGCCATCTGAACCTTCACAGTTGAGGCCTCAGACATGGTGGCAGAGAAATAAGCCACACTTGCTGACCCTTGCCTGAATTCTGGACCGCAGAATTTGAGAGCATAATGGAAGCGCTGTTGCTCTCTGCTACTAAGTTTGGGTGCTTGATTACACAGCAATAGATAACCAGAATAATAGCGAATACACATAATTTAATCATTATACCATGTACTTTTTATATAAAAGCTCAATCTTTACTCACAGAATATCTCCTAATTTTTCAGTAGGGAAGTAGGATCACTGATATCTAGTATTTCTTTTTAAGATTTTATTTATTTATTTGAGAGACTGAAAGAGAGAGAGAGAGAGGGAGAGCACACAAGAGGGAGGGAGAAGCAGACTCCCCACTGAGCAAGGAGCCTGATAGAGGACTCGATCCTGGGACTCTGGGATCATGACCTAAGCCAAAGCCAGACACCCAACCAACTGAGCCACCCAGGCTCCCACTGTTACCTAGTATTCATCATGAATTCCATGCCCCCAAATGAAAACCTATCAGAGGATTCAATGAATATATTACACCTGATACTCAGCACCCATTGCATGCAGAATTCAGAGTGAGTTTAAAAATAATAATATGGGAGGGGTTACCTGAGTGGCTCAATCAGTTAATTGCCTGACTCTTGATTTCAGTTCAGGTCATGATCCCAGGGTCCTGGAATCAAGCCCGGAATCAGGCTCTCTGCTCAGCAGGGAGCCTGCTTCCCGCTCTCTCTCTCTCGCTGCCTACCTCTCTGCCTACTTGTGATCTCTCTCTCTCTGTCAAATAAATGAATAAGATCTTTTTTTTAAAAAGAAAAAGAATAATTCCCTTCATAATGGGGCAAGAGGAGGATGTTAGGGAAGATACCGCAACCACATTTTTATGAATGTCTGTTTATACCCAGTTCTGATTAACCTGCTCTCAGAATAGCCTTCTGAAGCAGCTGCCTTGTGACAGGTAGGATTTCTTATGGCCTAAATGCACAGTGCTGCTGGCCTTTAGTGGGCAGGGTCCTATAAATATGTCTTACCTTCTCAGGGCAAACAGAATCTGGACATTCAAGCATTGAGGCGTAAAACCGTTTCACAGGTCAGAAAGAGAAAGTCTCCTGTTTACATTTTCATAAAACTTGAGGGCATTTAAAAGTTACCCTGAAGGGTCCCCTGGATGGCTCAGTTGGTTAAGGCCAGTTCTTGATTGCGGCTCAGGTCATGACCTCTGGGTCCTGAGATTGAGTCCTGCATCAGTCTCTTCGCTCATCGAGGAGTCCGCTTGAGATTCTCTCTCCCTCTGCCCCTCCCCCTCCCGTGCTCCCTCTCTCTCAAAGAAATAAATAAGTCTCAAAAAAAAAAAAAGTTATACCGGAGCAGCAATAAAAAAGAATGACCCGTGACTACACAGACATGTGGAGTGAGGGAAAAAAAAAGACACAAAGAGAATTCACACCATATGATTCCATTTATATGACATTTAGGAAAAGGTAAGACGACTTTATGGGACTGAGGACAGAATCGTGATTACCTTTGTCGTGGTGTTGCCTGGGTGAAAGCATGAGGAAGGCTTTAAGGGTTCTGGAAATGTTCTACACCTTGATCTGGGCCATGATGCCAGTGAGTACCTATCTAAAAATTATATCAAGCTGTACGCTTAAGATTCACACACTTTACTGTTTGTGTGTGAGACCTCATTAAAAAATGTCCCGGGAAGGGGCCAGCATTCCTACTTCCCTTGAATTTACCAGTGGTGGGGACAAGGAAGAGGAGGGTAGTTGGAGGGGGGCGGGCTCTTACGTTTGTCTTTGGCTAGAGACCAAAGCCTTCATTTTGATAATTACTTCTAATTTAGCAGGAAAGTCCCGATACCTCAGCAGCAGTGTGATACAGCTCCCTGCTTTCCCACAGCACTCTGCAAAATGAAGCCACGGCAGGGGGATATATGTATTTCTTTTCTTCATATATAAAGGGCTTATAAATAGTAATGCCAACTTCAGTGCCAGGCATTTCCTGGGGAATTAATAGCCAGCTGGGGTTAATGGTCCTTGGTTTGACTTTGGGCAATCAACCCTTCTTGCTTCTCATTAGTTCCCAGAAAGTACCCTGTGCCTTGATGGTTATTGCTTAAATACATTAAAATCAAGTTAAAGGTCTTGACTTAATGTTGAGCTGTGATAATGTAAAACACAACAAAGTACTCCCAGCGTCCACATTCACTGTTGTGAGTTTTTATTTAACTCATTTTCTTTTATATTTTTGAGTAGCACAGTGGAATGAAGCACATGGACATTTTTGCAGATGATGTTGCTGGTGCATGCGTGTGTGTGTGTGCGTGCATGTGTGTGTGTGTTCAATGCTCAATACTCATCAAAAAAGACCTGCATAGAAACATCACTCCAAAACTTTACAATGGGTTCAACATTTCAGGGAAATTTTTCTACTTGGGTCCAAATGTTGTAAGAGAAAATACTCAAGAAAATATGGGTGGATAAATTATCTGTTCTACATGAGTTTGTGGTTGGGGTGGGCCCAAGGGATGCCCAAACCATGGGGAACAGCCCTTTAAAACAATATTTTCCGGGTGCCTCTTTGGAGGGTATAAAGAACCCTTCCTAGGGCTTTCTGCTCGCTGCTACCCAGGAGAGGAGAATTATCTTAAGGCAATTCTGAGCAGTTCTTAGAAGAAGAAAGCATATGCATTTCTAATTTTTAAAAAATCCTCTCCATTTAAGTCAATCAGATGAACATTTGTTGCAAACTACTTATGTGCAAGGTGGGGCAGGGGGGAAATCTGTTAACAGTGAAGCTTTGCCTTTGGTAGTTCACTGTCGAGTGAGAGAGGCGGGCAGACCCACACCAGAACCCAGGGTACAAGATGTTCATCTCTATAATCAAGGTGCTTCAAGAAAACAGAATGTTCATTATAAACAGAGAGTGATTCACAAGGATCACCCACCTTATGAGAATTCCAAGCATTTGGACTTTCAATTTGTTCCATGAATCAGCTTCATTCAGTTCCATGAATCCAAGAAAGGGTACATGGAGATGTGCACGATGTACTTGGTTGGAAGACATTTTGAGGGCTACTTAAGTCTCTCAATCTCATTTATTTGAATTCTTGGGGTTAGGGGGTTTGCCAATAATTCAAATTCACTGGCCCTGCTTGAGAAATTAAGTTGGAATATCTGGGTGTGGGGTCCAGGTATCTCATTTTTTAAAAAAGATTTTATTTATTTCTTTGACACAGACAGAGAGATCACAAGTAGGCAGAGCAGCACACAGAGAGAGAGCACAGGGGAAGCAGGCGCCCTGCTCCCTGCTGAGCAGAGAGCCTGATTCGGGGCTCAATCCCAGGACCCTGGGATCATGACCTGAGTTGAAGGCAGAGGCTTAACCCACTGAGCCACCCAGGCGTCCTGGCATCTCATTTTTTAAAACAGGTTTTATTTTTAAGTAATCTCTACACCCAATATGGGACTTGAACCCACAACCCCGAGATCAAGAGTCACATGCTCCATCTACTGAGTGAGACAAGCACCCCCCCACCACAAGCATCTCATTTTAAACAAGTTCCCCTGGTGAATTTTTAGTGCATTGAAGTTCAAAATGACTGAATTAGGGTCTTACAAAACTATAAAAATTGGAGCACCTGGGTGACTCAGTTCTTTAAGCAAGTGACTGCCTTCAGCTCAGGTCATGATCTCGGGTTCCTGGGATCCAGCCCTGTGTTGGGCTTCCCGCTGAGCGGGAAGCATATTTGTCCCTCTCCCCAACCTCTGCTCATTCATATTCTCTCTCTTTCTCTCCCAAATAAATAAAATCTTTCCTTAAAAAAGAAAGAAAATAATATATAGCATCTATATCAGCAAAATTAAGAAAACTTGCCTGTGACAATTAAGAAGGATACAACTGGGGTTTATGTTAAACTGAAATTTAAGTGTCTACATGGTTCATTAAAAATAAAATCCTAGGGACGTCTGGGTGGCTCAGTTGGTTAAGCAGCTGCCTTCGGCTCAGGTCATGATCCCAGTGTCCTGGGATCGAGTCCCACATCGGGCTCCTTGCTCGGCAGGGAGCCTGCTTCTCCCTCTGCCTCTGTCTGCCTCTCTGTCTGCCTGTGCTTGCTCTCTCTCTCTCTCTAATAAATAAATAAAATCTTAGAAAAAAAAAATTTAAAAAAATAAAAATAAAAAATAAAATCCTATTATTGATTCATTGTCTCCTTCTCTTTCTCTCTCTGTCTCCCTCCCTCCCTCCCTCCATCCATTCATCCATCTATAAGCAAGGGGTAATAATTATGTATGGCTTTTCCTACCTCCCAAAGTTGGGGAACACATGCAAAATCTATAAATTGTATAGTGCTATGTAAATACCAATTAATTATTATGAATTCTACTTCCTATGGGTAAATATTTCTGTGGTAAATATTTCATTTGTTGTGGGTCTTTCCCATCACAGCACCCTTCAAGGAGCCTGTACCGTTTATCACCAGACTGAGATGTGCCCCTTGGGCAATATAAAATGATTTTAGTTGTTCTTTAAAAAAACACAGCAGGAAGATATGGGTTAACTGAAACAGAAGTTCTAACATACTATCCTTTTTTGGACCGTTTATGCACCACATTTTCTCAAATAATCAGGAATTAACTCCCAACACACACCGTGTTCAATGTATCGTGATAATTTCAAGAGATCTTTAGCCAAAAACAAAGTGCCATTTAACTGGCACGCTTGACTCTTCCCTATTGCCCAAGTGGGTTTTTTTTTTCCAGCTAGCCAAGTTATTTTCATCATATTCCTTTTTATCTTATGTTCACATAACCCCTAGAACCTGAATCTAGGGCAAAAGAAAAGAGCAGGCCTAACACTATCGATTCATTGATGTGACACCGTTGGTTTTGATTTTGGAAGGTCAGTGCCCTATGGGCCAAATTTGTTCAAAGGACAAACACACGATAATGATAAAGTGCTTCCTCTCTTTAAAAATCCAACCACCACTCTTTAAATATCAGTGGGAAAATGTAATGTATACTTTTAAAAGTAAGTCTCTGTGCGGTTTAGAGTCATTCTATAATTATGTTTCAAATAAATGATGACCTTTTAAAATATATAATAATATTGTTGATATTTCAGATAAATGGTTCCTGTTTCATTTTTAATATGTCATTAACTCACCATTACTAAAAATTTAACCATGCTTTAAAGAATTCCCAGATGGAAATGAGATTATAGTAGTAATTTACAATAGAGTAATACATTTTTATTATGCTTATTTAAGAGTACATTTATAGGATGCAAGTTCCTTTGAATATAAAATTGTCATCTGGTTCTCCTGGGCAGTAGGTAGAAAATGAGAAAAAAATCCAAATAGGAGATTTGGGGAAAGATAAGAAATATGCAAAGCAGTTTTTTCCCCATAGACAAGACATACCTCTAGGAAGAAATTTTAAAATATATTTTGGAAAGAACAGGGACTAAAGGAAGTGTGTGTGTGTGTGTGTGTGTGTGTGTGTGTGTGTATGTTTAAAATAAAAATAACTCCCAATAGCGTAAATTTATTCTTCAATGTTCAGAGTACTCATTTATGAAAATTATTACTTGAGGCTACTACATTATTGACCAGTTAAATTCACTTTAATGCCACTCCTTACAAGTATACATTGCTTTAGGGCTTTATAGTATAGAGAAGGTGCTAACTGTAGGAGTGTGTGGACATCTGAACTTGTTCTGGGTCTCATACCCTCTCCAAAGCTCACTGCCTGCTATATGGCTTAGAGTCATCTTTTTTTTTTTTTAAGATTTTATTTATTTGAGAGAGAGCAGGAGAAGTGGGTCAGAGGGAGAAGCAGACTCCCTGATGAGCAGGAAGCCCGATGTGGGACTGGATCCTGGGATTCCAGGATCATGACCTGAGCCAAAGGCAGTGGCCTAACCAACTGAGCCACCCAGGCGCCCTTTAATGTCATCTTTTGACATCCATGCTGATTACACGCTTGCCAACTTCCTTCATTGAAGTTGTTTCTGCCTCCTTAAGGTGATTCCTTGAAACCATTTTATCACTTGATTTATAATAAGAAGTGGACTGCAAGTGTACTTATTCTAGAAGCTCTTAACTGGAAAGCTTCAGGCATCAACTCCCGGAAGTTGTATGCACAATTTGCATAACTGCTCTATCACAGGGAGAGGGCTCCTAGCTTTTGTAAGAGTCTAAGAGATTAGAAAATCAAGAGTTTTTCAGACTCATTGCTTGATGGCGCCAATGACAGGGCCAAGGGTGGAGTGAGGAAAAGGGACAAAGAGTGCAGTACAAAACAAGTAGGGGAACAAGAGAAAGAGAAGAAAGGAACTGTAGAAGGAAGGAGAAGCAAGGGAAGGAGAAGGAGAAGAGAGGACACGGGGTTTGGAGCGAAAGAAAATAAATGCAAGTCAGAGAACAGGAAGGGAAGAAAGAAAAGAAGGACAAAAAGGCTCATCCCACAGCGTTTCCTGAGACTTGGGGCACAAGGAAATATTCCCCTTCCATCCAGCTTCCATCCAGCTGTGGCACACAGTCCTTATTCTTTCCTATCCCACCCCATGACCACTGACTCAAGAACAGGTTGATACTCAGGGAAAGGTCCCATAACAATGAACTGAACAGTGATTCCAGAAGTGCCTTAGAAGGATGAGGACAGCTCTGCTTCACATTTGGGTGCAAATGGGCTAAGCTACATGAAGTCTTGAGCAACTTGGCTCTAATGGAACACTGGACAACCCTATTGTCGGAGACCTACTAAGGAAAGAATTTAGCTGTTTAGAGTGAAAAACACATAGGTAAAGGCAGGTTCTTCACAGGGATCAAAGCCTTCAGGTTTTCAAGGAAAAATACACTTTTATTTTCAAAATCAAATTTGTTTATTTTAAAAATTGAGTTTGGGGGCGCCTGGGTGGCTCAGTCCTTTAAGCATCTGCCTTCAGCTTGGGTCATGATCCCAGGATCCTGGGATCAAGTCCTGCATTGGGCTCCCTGTTCAGTGGGGAGTCTGCTTCTCCCTCTCCCACTCCCCCTGCTTGTGGTCTCTCTCTCTCTCTCTCTCTCACTCTCAAATAAACAAATTGTTAAAAATTAAAAAAATTAAGTTTGAAAAACGGATATCTTGAGTTTACATTAAAATAATGTTTAAAACACCTCTGGGTTTTAGGAATAGATCTTGGAAGCAAAATTTGAAAGTCCCTGAGACCGGAATATTTAAGATCAAACATATAGAAATTTCCAGTAGTCCTTGAAGTGGCATGGTGAAGACTACGCCAAAAAGGACCTCCTTTTCAGATGCTTACCTTGCTGCCCAGAAACATCTATGCTGGAGTTTGAATCTGGTCTCAGAAAAGCACAGAGGAACACGGTGGAAATGTTTACCGTTTACCCATGAGACTAAATTAATATTAATCTGTTCCAAATGGCCCCTATTTACAGGATGAACACATGATTTATCATCTGTACTCGGATGCTTTTGAGAATGAAAACAGGGGTCATTAACAAATTAAGTCAAGGCAATCCTCATAAACTGAGACTGTCTTTGGCAAATTGGAACATATGAATAGCCTATCTCTATAGGACTTCTCACAGCTTGGCCATGAGATAAAACGAAACAGACCAACAAGAAAACAAAACCAAAGTAACAACCAGGAATGATTATTAAAACCGTAATGAAATCTGTTTCCAAATGGAGCCCAAAGGAATTCAGGAACTTTAATGACCAAAACTCATCATGCTGGGATGCCTGGGTAGCTCAGTGGGTTAAGCCGCTGCCTTCGGCTCGGGTCATGATCCCAGAGTCCTGGGATCGAGTCCCGCATCGGGCTTTCTGCTCGGCAGGGAGCCTGCTTCTCCCCTCCCCTCTCTGCCTGCCTCTCTGCCTACTTGTGTGATCTCTGTCTGTCAAATAAATAAATAAATAAATAATCTTTTAAAAAAATACTCATCATGCTTTTGGCTATCATTTGGCCTTGTGTTTGTGTAAAGAAGGTGTAAAATAAGGCATGAGGCATCTGGGTACTGTCTTGGCATAAAGGGAAGATTCTAACCAACGTGTCATTTAAGAATTGAGAGGAAAGAACTTTCTGGTGAATGACATTGGTCATTTCCCAGCAACAGCTGCAGGTGGAAGGAAGACAGGTGGAAGCAAGGGGGAGAGAGGGCCCAAGGGTGGTATATCAGGAAATCAGGCCCAATTTGGGGGAAAACTTTGTATTAAAACTTGTAATACTGAATACACAAGAGTTAGCTGTATTGTATTAGATGACTCTCACCTTTTTCAAAGCCCGTTCTTTTTTCCGCTCTTCTGACGAGTCTAAAAAATCATGGGTTCTATCCTAAATTTGCAAGGTTTTCCAGGGATCAGAAGGCAGAGGAGCAGAAATAAAGGCTTTTCATTACTCTCCTAGACCATTGGGACATTACTGTTAATACATACATACATACATATCTTCATACATACATACGTACAAAATAACATCTCATTATTCTCCTTTATTCCTGAACTGCGGAAGGGTGGGACAGACATTCTGATTGGTGGGTGGGGGTGGAGAGCCCTTCCAGAATATCTCCTAGAAAGTGGGCACCACTCACTCTAGGGGTAATCTTACTGATATGCTTTACTTAATGGCAGCTTGACTGGGCCATGGGGTGCCCGGACATTTGTTTGTTTCTTTAAAGATTTTATTTATTTATTTATTTGACAGAGAGAGAGAGAGACAGAGAGAGCACAAGCAGGGGGAGGGGCAGAGAGAGAGGGAGAAGAGGGGTCCCCGCTGAGCAGGGAGCCCCACCTGGGTCTGGATCCCAAGACCCTGGGATCATGGCCAAAGCTGAAGGCAGACCCTTAACCGACTGAGCCACAGGCACCCTGCCCAGACATTTGATCAAATATTATTCTGGGTGTGTCTCTGGATGAGGTTAACTTTTTTTTTTGAAGATTTTCTTTATTTTTTTGACAGAGACACAGCGAAAGAGGGAACACAAGCAGGGGGAGTGGGAGGGGGGAACTGGCTTCCTGCAAAGCAGGGAACCTAACTTGATCCCAGGACTCTGGGATCATGGCCTGAGTCAAAGGCAAATGCTTAACCACTGAGCCACCCAGAACCCTCTGAGGTTAACATTTGAATCCACAGCCGGAGTACAGAAGATTGCTGTCCCTAACGTGAGTGGACCTCATTTAATCAGTTGAAGACCCGAAATGAACAAAAATGCCAGTGAAGGAAGACTCTTCGTGCCTAACCCCTGAGCTGGGAAATCAGTCTTCTCTTGCTCTGAGGGTGGAATTTAAACCATCAGATCCTGGGTCTCTAACTTACCAAAAGCAGGTCTTAACACTTCTCAGTTTTTATGATGTGAGCCAATTCCTTATAATAAATCTCTCTCTTAAGATATTTATATATTTTGGGGCTCCTGGGTGGCTCAGTGGATTAAAGCCTTTGCTTTCAGCTCAGGTCATGATATCAGGGTCCTGGGCTCGAGCCCCACATCGGGCTCTCTGCTCAGCAGGGAGCCTGCTTCTTCCCTCTCTCCCTGCCTGTCTCTTTGCCTACTTGTGATCGCTCTCTCTGTGAAATAAATAAATAAATAAAAGATATTTATATATTTTACCATTCTCTATAGAAAGATATGTACAGGGACACCTGGGTGGCTCAGTTGGTTAAGCGGCTGCCTTCGGCTCAGGTCATGATCCCAGCGTCCTGGGATCGAGTCCCACATCGGGCTCCTTGCTCAGCAGGGAGCCTGCTTCTCCCTCTGCCTCTGCCTGCCACTCTGTCTGCCTGTGCTCCTTCGCTCGCTCTAACAAATAAATAAATAAAATCTTTAAAAAAAAAAAAGAAAAAGAAAGATATGTACAAGATATAGACATACAAAGATATATATCTTTCAGTAGAGAAAGAGATATAGAGATGTAGATATCTATATAGAGAGATATAGACCTATAGATATCCCTATATATAGAAATAGAAATATACAGACATATAAACATAGATATAGATCCTCCATTGATTCTGTTTCTCTGGAGAACCCTGACTAATACAATTACTTTATTTTTATTTTTTTTAATATTTTATTTATTTATTTGACAGACAGAGATCACAAGTAGGCAGAGAGGCAGGCAGAGAGAGAGGAGGAAGCAGGCTCCCTGCTGAGCAGAGAGCCCCATGCGGGGCTTGATCCCAGGACCTTGGGATCATGACCTGAGCCAAAGGCAGAGGCTTTAACCCACTGAGCCACCCAGGAGCCCCTAATACAATTACTGTAGAGCAATCTGGGTTCAAGAGCACCTTAACATACAGCAAAGAACAGGTGTGTGACCCCCTAGAAGTTAAGAAAATGTCTCACAGTGCACAGCCCATGAAGGATAATCATAAGGGACATTGACTTGGTCTTGATCTGGCCCACAAAGGAGACTGGGCCTAAACCAATGGGTCCCACGGCTTTCAAGTCATTGTTCTGCCTTCGAAGTTGGAAGGCCCCCCTGTGCCCCAAAACATCCTGTTGACTATTTGGTACTCTTCCTGTTTGGAGTCCAACCCTTAGGAACAAATCCAGAATTGAGGATTGTGAGGATTTTTAGGCTCTGTGCTTGGCAGAATCCCCAGAAATGGTCAAGGGACCAAGTAGAAAAGTTCACCAGATACACTGCCTAACTAAGTACTTCAGAGACAAATCTATTGTCTCTGACAATAGACATCTATTCAGCCGTGAAACAAAGAAAGAATGTATGTGGTTGGGAGCTAAGCTAGTCAAAATATCAGGATCTTAAATGGAAAGCAAGAGATGGAAGGAAGACAAAATCCTCCAGTACTGCTACTCCTGCCCATATGATCTTTAGGCTCAGTTATTTTTGTTTCTGTGGAGACCAGGCAGGTTGGTCCCCAAAGTACCTAGGCCTTACTGGATACCTCAGGGGGCATTAGACTCACAATTGTACTTCATAGGTATTCTATGCCTATGATTTTTGTCTCATTCTCACCTTGAGATGCATCGATGAGATTTTATATCTGTTGGACAAATCCTCCCTGTTTTCAATCAAGACCCATATTTCTTAGCCACTTATTTTTAAGGATGAAAGCATTTTCCCCCCATCTACATCCTTGTTCATTTCTGAGGTGAAAAAGGCATCTGGAAATTTCGTCTGATAAATTTTCCATTCATTCTCCTCCTCTCCTTCAATATGCCAATCAAGCCGTCAGCTTGCTTTCTTTGCAGATTCATAACACTTCACCTCAGCCTCATTAACTGATTTGCCTTTTGTTTCACATGAAGAAAACTCATCTCAACACTTAAAAACCCTGGGAGTTACAATTCAGAACTTCTTCAGCTGTCTTTCGGATTTTTAGCTCCCACTGCTTGTTCTTTATTTTCCGCCTTTCAGAGAGAAATTTCCTTTTTCTTGGCACCACCTTTCGTTGACCTCATCTTTAAATATGGAGTATGATTTACACTCATAGTTTAGCTTTCGTATGTGTCAACTTTTATACATTTCATAAAGCAGTCAACCTTCACGCATTGGGACTCCATTTGGATTTCTGTGAAGATTAGGATGAAACCTAGCCCTTCTCCATTAACATAATAAATACGTACTAATAATGTTTTATTTATTTTTTTAAGATATTTTATTTATTTATTTGAGAGAGAATATGAGCAGGGTGAAGGGCACAGGAAGAAGCAGGCTCCCCGCTGAGCAGGGAGCCCTATGCAGGACTCAATCCTGGGACTCCAGTATCATGATCTGAGCCTAAGGCAGTCGCCCAGCTAACTGAGCCACCCAGGTGCCCAAATGTCTGATTCTAGATCTCAGCTCAGGTCTTTGTCTCAGGGTTGTGAGTTCAGGCCCTGTGTTGGGCTCCACGCCCTAAAAGAAGGAAGGAAGGAAGGAAGGAAGGAAGGAAGGAAGGAAGGAAGGAAAGAAGGAAGGAAAGAAGGAAGGAAGGAAGGAAAGAAAAAAAAAAGAATAAAGAAAAGGCAACCTTTACGTAGTGTTTACTATCTGTCAGACAGACACTGTCCTCAGCACTTACATATATTATATATATATATTTTTTAAGATTTTATTTATTTATTTGACAGACAGAGATCACACGTAGGCAGAGAGGCAGGCAGAGAGAAGGGGGAAGCAGGCTCCCCACTGAGCAGAGAGCCCGATGCGGGGCTCGATCCCAGCACCCTGAGATCATGACCCGAGCAGAAGGCAGAGGCCTTAACCCACTGAGCCACCCAGGCGCCCCCATATATTATATTTTTAACCCAGGTACCACAGCTAGGCACGGCAGAGCCAGGATTCGAATCTCAGCAAGTCTGGCTGCAAGCTTTTAAAATGTTTTAGGTTTTTTTAGATGCCAAAGTTTTAGGTGTTTGATTTTTATTACCGTTCTGTTTTCATAGTATGTTTTTATTTCCAATAAAAGCCATGTAATTATAGATTTTATATTAAAATTATAATTATTGGGGCACCTGGGTGGCTCAGTGGGTTAAAGCCTCTGCCTTCGGCTCAGGTCATGATCCCAGGGTCGTGGGGTCGAGCCCCATATCGGGCTCTCTGCTCCACAGGGGCGCCTGCTTCCTCCTCTCTCTCTCTCTGCCTGCCTCTCTGCCTACTTGTGATCTCTGTCTGTCAAATAAATAAATAAAATCTTAAAAAAATAAATAAAATAAAATTATGATTATTTTCAGGTGCCTTGTTAGCGCAGCATTATAATTTTAAAATTATAAAATTATAATTATTTTATAATTAAAAGAATAATTTAAATTTTAAAATTATAATTTTAATTAATTATTAATTAACCAACTGAGTCACCCAGGTGCCCCTCTAATAATGTTTTATACACAAGGAATTGAAGATGTAATCCGTATCTTGAAGTTCTGCCTAAGCCCAGATTGCTCTAAAGTAGGACTGGCCTTAGAAGTAAGCAGAATGAGAGCAAATCATTCTGAGAGCATTCATGCCTGCACATGACCTTTGTTCGTGGTACTTGGTGAGCTCATTTTAAGTTAATAAAGCCCCCTGATGGGTGTTTCTAAAACATAAAACTTTAGGTTGTGGCTAAGGATGTAGATTTAGAGTCAGACTGTCTAATTTGGAATCCTGGCTTCACCATGAACTTGCTATATGATCTAGGCTTACTGGATCTACTTACTTCTCAGGGCCCCAATTTCTTATCTGTAAGACAAGGGAAAGTACGAGAAATACCTCTTAAAGTTGTCTGAATATTAATTGAGATACGGCATGTCAAAGATTCAGTGCATTGTCAGGAAGATGGCACTCCCTTGCAGGCAGCTGACTGAATTCGTGTTCTCCTTGAAGTTGATCCTGGGACAAGGATTTGAGTGCAAGTAGTCTATCTGGGGGATGATCCCAGGAAACACTGGCAAAAGAGTGTGGAAGTGTGATAAGGAAGGGAAGGGAAGGGAACCCATAAAGAATGTAATATCAAGTAGGTTCTCACTACGGACAGCTGGGGTTCAGCCCCACTGGAGAACTCATAAAGATTGTTGAGTATGCATCTCAGAGCTATCTCCATAGCTCCTGCCAAGGGGGTGGGGTGGGGCGCTGCGGCCTTTATAGATGAATTCTTGATGACTGTGCGAGGAGTACTGCTTCATTTGAAGGAGACATTGGCTCTGCCATTGTAGACCTTACATTTTCAGTGGGACGAGGATGAAGTATCTTGGAGTTCTTATTGTATGTATATAACAAAATTGTCTGGGTCTTATAAGCGAGGCTGTGGTCAGTCAAGGGACAGCCATATGCCAGTGTATGCAGTGTCAAAGGAGGAGGGCTAGACACTTGCATAGAGAATTGGAGCTGCTCAGAACAGCCTAGTTTGTGGCCAGGTTGTCAATAGTATAGGTCAAATCTATGGGGCAGGGCTAGGTCAGAGGTGGGAAAATGGGGAGGACAGGTGGAGCATCAGAGAGGGGGCGAAGGTAGGTAGATGAGGGTAGGTGTTTGCACAGAAAGAAGGGCTGTGTGACACCCTAAATGAGGTCCAGAGCAGACCAAGGGGGCTTAAAAAGTTGTGCTTCATAAAAATAATAAAAATCCATAAAATGGAGAGACATTTTCTGTTAGTCTGGAAAAGGAAGAGGGGAAATAATCATTTTCTATGTAAATGTCATAAAGCTTCCAAATATGGGGCATATGCCAGGGCTTTGGGCAACCCAACTGGCATTTCATTCAAAGTTCAGCTCAAATGTCACCCCCTCAAGATAGCCTCTCCCAAATGTCCCCTCCCCCCACATGATGTCATGCCACTATATGAATCTCTTTCGTGGCATTTATTTCGATATCTTTTATTTCGATATAACTAAATGATCAGCTGCCTCATTAGCCATTTGATGGCCACCTTCCTGAGCGGTCAGTCACTTTCACCAGCTTATGTCAGGGCCTTGCACAATGCAGGCCAGAGTTGACAGTAATTATTCATTGAATGAAAGAGTAAATTTTTCTGTGTGAGGTTTGTAAAATATGGAAGTTAGTAAACAGTAGCCAAAGAAACCCAAAACAGGCCATCCTGTATGCTTTTTCCACCCTTTCTCTCAGCATCTCTCTGCAGCTCTGTACTTGGAGTCGTCCCAGATCTTTTTGCTGCCTGGCAGTGCAGGGTGCCTTTGTCAGCAACATCCCTACTGGGCAGCAGCTCAGGAAGCCCCCTTGGTCAGTGAATGTAATGCTCTGAGGCTCTTTCGAGAAAAGATGTAAATCTTTTTTTTTTTTTTAAGATTTTGTTTATTTATTAGAGAGAGAGAGAGAGAGCGTGAGCGCTCGCCAGAGCAAGCAAGCAGGAAGTGGGGTCCGAGGCAGAGGGAGAGGGAGAAACAGGCTTCCTGCTGAGCCTGGAGCCCAATGTGGGGCTCGATCCCAGGACCTCGAGATCATGACCTGAGCCAAAGGCAGACGCTGAACCGACTGAGCCTCCCAGGCACCCCAAGAGAAGATACAAATATGAGACAGTGGCTGAGCCCTACTTGTTTTCACATGTGTCTTCTGCAGGTCACAGGTGCCACCAGATTCTTGCGTAATGTGAGCCCTCAGACTTCCACTGCAATGCTTTCCAGAGCACGCTTCCTTAGAAGTGTTCAGTCCCAGGTATCTAGGAGTCTTAGTCATAAGCCCAAGCCATCTTCCCTCCTCCAAGGGATGGAGGGCCACTTGTTTAAGAGTTCTAGGGATTTCTTGGGTCATCCCATAATTGCCAAGTTACCTGTGCAAATTAAATTCTGATACTAATCCTGGAGAAACACTCATTTATTCAGAGTTGGGAAAGAAAGGCTACAGGATCACAAGGTTTTGTTATATACGCAGTCCTAGCTTTGCATGGTTTTGATATGCAAATATTTCAGATTAGTTAATAACACCAGTCCCCCAACAATGTGATCGCATCAAGTACAAATTTTGCTGCTCGTTCTTTTGTCCACAAATCGTGACATAACAGATGCTTAGCCCAATCAGTGACCAATCACATCATGTCTTTCAAATCCTGTCTCTGATTGGTCACTGCTGATCTGTTATTCAGTTCCAACAGGGACAACAGAACATGTGCTTGTTTGGCCTACTTGGTATCCAGGGATGAATGCATGTCACATTTTCCAAAAATGGGTAACCAAAAGAGGAAGTTGGCCAACGAAGATGAAAGTGCCACACAGAAACAAAAAGTAGTAATACGGGAAGTAAAATTTGAATTGAACATAAATGGAGTTATAGAAGAAATAATAAGACTGTAAGAATGTTGACCATGCCTCTGTCCTCAAGAGATTCTAGATATGCAGTCAGAAGAACTTAGTGATGAGGAACCAATCAAACGTATAAATGAGGAAAGTCATGGTGATGAAAGGCATAATGTACCAGAGGAAGTGACATTGGCAAAAATTTCACATTAAAGGAACTCCCGGAGATATTTTACATTAAACGTGTAAAGGGGGGCGCCTGGGTGGCTCAGTGGGTTCAGCCTCTGCCTTTTGCTCAGGTCATGATCTCAGGGTCCTGGGATCAAACCCTGCATCGGGCTCTCTGCTCAGCAGGGAACCTGCTCCTCCCCCCCCCTCTCTGCCTGCCTCTCTGCCTACTTGTGATCTCCGTCTGTCAGATAAATAAATAAAATCCTTAAAAAAAAAGTACAAAGGACAAGAGCACCTGAGTGGTTCAGTTGGTTGCATGTTGATTCTTGATTTCCGTGCACATCGAGAGACTGAGCCCTGCATCGGGCATCACACTTAGCATGGAACCTGCTTGGGATTCTCTGTCTCTGACCATTCCCATCCCATGTGCAACTGTGTGCTCTGTCTCTTTCTCTCTCTCAAAACAAGTGCAAAGGACAAAATATTGGTCACTGATTCATACTTAGAAAGGCATGACAAATTAATTATGACAATTAATTTGCCAGTGCATAGAAAAAGTTTACTCCTTCCCTATTCAGTTACAGGCTAAGAGGGAAGTGCTGCTCAAAATACTCTTTTTTAAAAAAAAACATTTTATTTATTTATTTGACAGACAGAGATCACAAGTAGACATAGAGACTCAGAGAGAGAGAGGAAGGGAAGCAGGCTCCCTGCCGAGCAGAGAGCCTGATGCGGGGCTCGATCCCAGGACTCTGAGATCATGACCTGAGCTGAAGGCCGAGGCTTTAACCCTCTGAGCCACCCAGGTGCCCCTCAAACTACTCTTGATAAGATTTTTTTCCTTTTTACAACAAAACAAAACACGGGGTGCCTGGGTGGCTCAGTCCTTAAGCTTCTGCCTTTGACTCAGGTCACGATCCCATGAGATCGGAGTCCTGCCTGGGGCTCCCTGCTGGGTGGGAATCCTGCTTCTCCCTCTCCCCCTCCCCTTGCTTGTGTTTCCTCTCTTGCTGTCTCTTCTCCCTGTCAAATAAATAAATAAAATCTTTTAAAAAACAACAACAAAACACTTTAGGTGGGTCTGGCAGGCTCAGTCCATAGGGCATGCAACTCTTGATATCGAGGTTGTGAGTTTGAGTCCCACATTGGGTGTAAAAAGGAGTCAAAATTAAAATCTTTTTTTAAAAAAGATTTTATGGGGATGCCTGGGTGGCTCAGTTAGTTAAGCGGCTGCCTTCGGCTCAGGTCATGATCCCAGCGTCCTGGGATCGAGTCCCACATCGGGCTCCTTGCTCAGCAGGGAGCCTGCTTCTCCCTCTGCCTCTGCCTGCCTCTCTGTCTGCCTGTGCTTGCGCTCTCTCTCTCTAATAAATAAATAAAATCTTTAAAAAAATAAAATAAAAAAGATTTTATGTATTTATTTATTTGACAGAGAGATCACAAGTAGGCAGAGAGGCAGGTGGGGGGGGGGGGAGCAGGCTCCCTGCTGAGCAGAGAGCCTGATGCAGGGCTTGATTCCAGGACCCTGAGATCATGACTTGAATTGAAGGCAGTAGCTCAACCCACTGAGCCACCCAGGTGCCCCAAAAATAAAATCTTTAAAAAAAAAAACAGAAAAAAGAAAAACACTTTCCCCCCCAATGTGTCTAATGTTTTCAATTGCAGTGTATTAAATATTAATTTTACTATTTTTTCATTTTCTTATACATTTCTAGCCAACAGTAAGAGAGATTTTAATGTTTTTGACAATTTTTAAAGGTCACAGAACACTTGTAATTTTTCCCGTTGATGAAGATTTCTTTGCCTGGTTTGCAAAACTAGGACCACCTATAATCAGTTACAGTGGAATATGTCCAGCTGTTTTGATAAGCCCATCATATTATGACAGTATATTGGCCAATTAAAAATTATGTGAAGGCAAGTATTCATATTCTGATAGTAGGAAAGAATATTAAAATTCGAAGCTTTGGAAAAATAAGATTACTGAAAGATGATAGCAGAATATTAGGTATCTGGAGTAAGAGATCATGGCACTGCTACATTATCTCAGTTTTTAAAGCCACCAAACCCAGTTACCCCAGGACCCCTGTTTTTTTATTTGGTACATTGTAAATATTAGTAGAGAAGAAGCTTAAATTACATCCCTTGACCCACTATTGAATAAAAGGGAGACTTGAACACATTTCCTTAACTTCAAATACTTCAGACCTTCCAACTGTGCAATTAAACATACTTAGATATGTGGCAAGGATTAACAGTAAAATATTTTTTAAAAGTTCTTTAAAGTAATTTCTACACCCAACTGGGGCTTGAACTCACGACCCTGAGATCAAAAGTTGCATGCTCTTTCAACTGAGCTGTCCAGGCACCCCAACAATAAAATATTTTTAGATAGCTCTGCATGGCATGCAATGCTAATAAACTGGGTATTAAACTATATTTTATGGGAGACACTTGCAGATCTTATGATCAGGAGCATTGTCCTTACTGGAATAGTGTCCTCCACCTTACAACAATCCTCTTTAATAAAGTCTTTCTTTACCAAGTCTGAACAAAATATGTATTTTATGTATTCTTATTACATAATGACCCTTACATGTACATTCACATTGGAGGCTGAAATCCCTAGTTCTAGCTTGAACTGGCCAATGCTTGCCAAACAAAGGAAAATTTGGCCAGTATAAGCTAAATCCGGTCTACAAAGCTATTGGAATTTCTTTTTCTCTCCAGTCCAACATTTCCAACACAGCCCATGAGGCAATCTGTGGTCTTCTTTTTTCTATTTTTTTTTAAGATTTTATTTATTTATTTCACAGATGGGGGGGTGCACAAGCAGGGGGAATAGGATTGGGAGAAGCAGGCTCCCTGCTTAGCAGGGGGCCCAATCCAGGCTCGGTCCCAGGAACCTGAGATCACGACCTGAGCTGAAGGCAGACTCTTAACAACTGAGCCATCCAGGTGCTTAATCTGTGGTCTTCTCACATCCATGGATTGGGCTTTTCCCCCTGGGCTTGATTGGGAACCCAGGGAAACACTACAAAAGATGTGAGCTTGCCTAAGGAAACACAATAGTTTCCTGTTTTGAGTGTAGTCATTGCTCAATAAATATTTGTCAATTGACCGAGGGGTCTGATTTGACGCCTTGTGGGGGCAGAGTTGTAAGGCTCTGGGGAAAGAAGGGACGGAGAAGCCCAAACAGTGAGTGGCCTTTTGCTCCTGGCCATGATGAGCCTACAGGAGGTAGGTTGTTGGGGTGCCTAGGTGGCTCAGGGGGTTAAGCCTCTGCCTTCGGTTCATGGAACCCTGCATTGGGCTCTCTGCTCGGTGGGGAGCCTGCTTCCCCACTCTCTTTGCCTGCCTCTCTGCCTACTTGTGATCTCTCTCTCAAATAAATAGATAAAATATTTTTTTTAAGATTTTATTTATTTATTTGACAGAGATCACAAGTAAGCAGAGAGGCAGGCAGAGAGAGGGGGAGGAAGCAGGCTCCCCACTGAGCAGAGAGCCTGATGCGGGGCTCGATTCCAGGACCCTGAGATCATGACCTGAGCTGAAGGCAGAGGCTTTAACCCACTGAGCCACCCAGGTGCCCCAAATAGATAAAAATCTTAAAAAAAAAAAAAGAAAGAAAGTAGATTGTTAACTGGGTTTATATATTGCTTGATATAATCACCACTTTATTTCTTCTGGGATATTGGCGACTGGTGGGCATTAGGAAGCCAATAAACCCACCCAGTTGGCTGGTTGTGAGCAGAGTGGTATGGAGGGCACAGCAAAACTAGAGAACAGGAAAGATGGCTCCAGAAATGGATCCCATCAGTGTGCCCTTTGCTGGGCATTTCATACGGTATTCACCTTTTCACCCCACTCCCAACTACTTTTTTAATGTTGATTGTTGGAAATTTCTAAGTAGAGGAAAGTGCACTCTCAACATAGAACTCCTGTTCAAATGGGACTCCATGAACATAACCACTGCCTCCATTTTGACTTGCCTTTTTCCAGTCTTTATTTTTCGCATTTGTTTGTTTAAAGCTTGTGCTGAAAGACATAGAACATAAAATGTACCTTCTTCTCAGTTTTTAAGTGTACGGTTCAGTAGTATTACTAGTGCATTCCCATTGTGGTGCAGCCAGTCTCTCCAGAACTCTTTTCATCTTTCAGAAATGAAAGTCTCTGTCTATGACACAGCTCCCCGCTTTGCCCTCCCCCCAGACCCTGGCAACCATCCACACAACTATTTTTTTTCCTCCAGTGTGAAATAGGGACAATACTCTGAAAAGACTGTTATGAGAATTAAGTGAGATAATGCATGCAAATTGCTTGCTATTGAGCTTGATACACAGTTATGTGCTCAAAAAACGTTAGATATTATTATCGTTTATGATTCTGTCTTAGGATTTTTTTTTTTAAAAACGCCTTGAATCGACTTGGGTGGGATTGGGTTTACATAAACATGCATGCAGCCTGTAATTATAGAAAGATGAGCAGAAAGGATGTAGGCAACAAGAGACCATATGTGGAAGAGGAAAGAAGAGGGTAGATACCCTGATCTTGGAGATACGGATTTGGGGTGGGGGTCCTGATCCACCTTGATTTAATTGACAGCTGTATGTAAGTTTCGATTTCCTTTTGGCATTGTGGGCAAACAGCTCACAGGAACTTGGCTATTTTCCATTTTTCCCCTTTTTTAAAGATCTTGTGTTTTTAAAGTACCCTCTATACCCAACTTGGGGCTCGAACTTACAACCTCGAGATCAAGAGTCATGTGTTGTTGCTGGAGGTAAGGGGGGTAGGGAGAGGGTGGTTGGGTTATGGACACTGGGGAGGGTATGTCATATGGTGAGTGCTCTGAAGTGTGTAAGCCTGACGATTCACAGACCTGTACCCCTGGGGCAAATAATACATTATATGTTAATACAAATAATGAATAGGGGCGTCTGGGTGGCTCAGTGGATTAAAGCCTCTGCCTTCGGCTCAGGTCATGATCCTGGCATCCCGGGATCAAGCCCCGAATGGGGCTCTCTGTTTATCAGGAAGCCTGCTTCCCCCTCTCTCTCTGCCTGCCTCTCTGCCTACTTGTGATCTCTGTCTGTCAAGTAAATAAATAAAATCTTAAAAAAATAATTAATTAAAAAAATATATATATAAAAGAGTCACATGTTCTACCAACTGGGCCAACCAGGTGCCCCTCCATTTTTTCTAAGGCAGAGGGGGCACATAGCAGTGGGCTTTTGTTTAGCTTAATGTAAAATGTGTTCTTAAAAAATTAAATTGGTTCTCAACATTTATTAATGAGAATATTTTTAAAAGATTTATTTATTTATTTGAAAGAGAGAGACAGAGCACAAGAAGTGATTGAGAAGCAGAGGGAGAGGGAGAAGCAGACTCTCTGCTGAGCAGGGAGTCCTACCCCGGACTCAATCCCAGGACCTGAGCCGAAGGCAGATGCTTAACCGTGTGAGCCACCCAGGCGCCCCTTAATGAGAATATTTCTGATAAAAGTCCATGTCTAAGGCTTCATTCGTTTGGCAGAAGTGAACACTAGAAAGTGTTCCTCATTCTGTTGGTGCAGCTGTTGGCAGGAGCCATGCAGATGGCTCCAACTCAGCCCACATCATCCAATTATGTTACCTGCTTGACTGCTGAGGAAGGTGGTCTGAGAAGGAAATGGGGCAACCTATTTTTCTCATATCATCAGACAAAAGCATGCCCCCAGTCTAATAGCACCACCACTCCCACAGCTCAAAATATGGATCCTACCTTTGCCAGGAAACTTGATATCCCTGGCTATAAATAGGTCCACAGATTGTGTTCTCCCAAGTTAGCACTGAGAAAGGTTTGAGGTTTTACTCTACTTGTAAGCTACCGAGTTAGCTTAGCCCAGTTTCAGGGATGTTGACCAAGGACATAAGTTTCCTAGGTCAGAGACAAATGCCAGTTCCTTCCTCATAAGCAATAGTTTTAGCCAGAGTACCACCAGAATTTGCTCTGGTTTCCCAAGACTTGGTTCTCACAGGGAAACACCAAGAGGACCAAGCGACCCTCCACATGTGTGGGTTACATTACAGGAAAGGGACCCCGAGCTTAGGGAACTTGAATCTTTTATAACGGTCAGTAAGCATGACTGACCTTTACTCTAGAGGGAGACACTCTGGATGTTATTACGGGACAGTAAACAAACCCGCCCTTTGCTCCACACTATCTCTATCTAACTCTAAGGCTGTTTGCTATACAAACATCTGAAAACAATTGGTCTGGAACAAAGGCCATCAGTACCTCTGCCTCATAGATGTGCAAAAACCCAAAGACTTCTGGGGAATGGTCTTCCAGCGTGCACCCAGCATCACTGGCCCTATTAACCTTGCCTTCACTTTCGAGCAAGTTCTCACTCCCCCATATAGGGAGCATTACTTACGGGGTGTACTGGATTTCACTCGTTTGTTAAGCAAATATTCATTGCATACTTATAATGAAAAGAGGGGTTGGACCCTGGAAAGACAAACTTGAGAAAGATCCATTCTTTCTCCTCAAGGCACTGCACATCAGGCAAGTAAATTACCAATCGTGACACCTCGCTACACGTGCCATCTGTGGGCAAAGGAGGGGTAGCCAGCCTGCAGTGTTGGGGGAGAGAGGGGAGGCTTCCAGGAGGACCTTGAAAGAGGACTTTGGGGTAAAGGAGAATAAGAAGTGGGGAGAATCAGCCCAGGGCATAGACAGAGAGATAGGGAGTGACAGAAGTGACCAAAGAGAAGAAGGGGGTGAGGTCATGAATTAGTGGACCATGACGAGACATTGGGACGTACGTATTCGAGGGCCACTTTGAAATAAGCTCAGAGGCACCGAGACCAGGTAAGAAGCTTTTGCGAAAGTAGGGGCATGAGATGGTCGCTGGCTTGAAAGAAGACAGTGGCAGTGGATATGGAGGGAAGAGGACACAGCTGAGTGATAGTACGGAGATAGACCCGGTCAGACTTGGTGATGAACTGGACGCGAAGCAGTGACGGGACAGAGGGGGATCCAAGCCTGCACCCAGTTCTTGGCTCCGGCAACTGGGTGATGGGAGGTGGCGTCAAGTGAGACAGAGAACAGAGGAGGAGAAACAAGTTCTGGGTGTACACAAAGAGTTCAGATTTCGGACACTCTTGAGTTCAAAGTACCCAGAACCCCAGTAGAGCTATCCAGTAGGCAGATAGACCCATGTGGCATAGCAATCTAAAACGCCAGGTTTTAATTTGCTGGTATTACATTAGTGCTCAAAATGAATGCTTTCACGAGATGATATAATTTACAAATCGATGATTATAAGCAAGTATTATATAATACAAGGCATGTCGTGATTCATAGGGAATGGAGGAAAGAACAGCAGAAAATATTGTGTCGGCCTGAATACAAATGCAGGGTCTGTAACAGTGTGTTCTCTTCACACTCAAATAAATCTCTGAAGGAGAGGAAATAACACTTCACTTTAAGTCAAGGTGTCTCTTTCAGTATAATTGCAACTGATATATTGCTAGTGCACCATTTGACAATTTGCAATAGAAAGACACAACCACCCAGTATTTCACTAAATCAAAGTTTATGATTACTAGAGCTTTCTTTGTGCACTTAGTACTCTTTTTAAAAGCTTACATTCAAAACCAAAGGCAATGATGAAATAGCTCATTTTGCCTGCGATGTTGTCACTCCATTTTTGCCAAAACAAAATACGATTCCAAACGGTTAACGAACTGAGTGAATTTTAATTTCTACGGGGACCTTGTAAAAATAAAACATTCCTCATTAAATATTGCATATTTAATGATCTAAACAAATGAACTGCTTTCTACCAACTCCTGACGTATATATTTGTCACAATCAGTGAAAGCAGAAATGAATAGGACCGGGCATAATCGGGTACCATTTGTCCCTTCATCCATCACTAATGTTTCCAATCTGTTAAAGTCATATTTGCCTTTTTCTGGGCCATGCTATGGTTACTATTTCCCGCAGACTCATCCTGGAAGCGTTAGCCAATAGTGAGCTCCTGCTCACTGCTCTTCTGTCCCACCTTAGTTACGGTTCCTCAGTTACCGGGAAAAATACCCACTGGATTATCATGCTGAAAAAGCAAGACAAATAATTCAAATTGGTCAAATGCAAGGTGTAGTTCAACCGGATAACCACTGCTCAGACTTTTGCTTTTGATTTTATGGCTTTTCCATCCTCTAAATTTTAACTGCGGTAGGACATGTCTGTCTGCATTATTTCCACTACAAGCTCTTTGAAAGCCACCGCTGTAGGAATATTTTGGAATGCTAAATGCGTGCTTCCAGGCTGACAATAGAGATGGCCAATTTTCTCCTCCTGACAGTTGTTTACCTGTCAGCTGTATTTCTTTACATTCTTTCCTGTTCATTTTCTCTGGCAACATAAAAGAAAGGTTGAACATCTCCTAGCAAATCAGTGTGGTCTTTGTAATGTGGCATGATTGACAGCAAGGGGAAGGAAATGGTCAATTTTCTCGTGCGCATTACTGAATGATCAAGGATCATTGGTTGAAACTGGTTTTCATTTTGGAACCAAGGGACCACTGCATTCTTTGACTTTTCTACATCTCCTCAGTGAAGTTGAAGGATTCCGTGAAAATGAGCATTGGGATAGCCGATCTGTTGTTTCCATGAAAGTCTGGGGATCATTCCATTCAGTAACTGTTAGGGTCAGGGTAAAGCTTCCCCATCATCCCTTTTATGCTTGGAGAAAGTGACTCCTGACAGGCCCCCAGATTCCAGAGGCTTAGCTGTGATTATTGTCCTCGTTTCATTTGAAAGCAGCTTAAGTCAGGATCTTCAGGGCTTGAGTTTAATAGGTATGGGTTATTGGAACAGATTCCTAGCACACAGTGTAAAAACAGAAAAGAAATGGGGACCAGCAGAGCAGAATTTAGAGGAAACGTCGTCCTGTGGTCTTGAGATTCAGTGCAGAATGCTAAAGGGTACTTTCAAGGGAAAATAAGCCAGGTGTCCCTTAAGGTATTTTCTTCTTCCTGGCAGGATGATACATGGCTGGGTGGGTGGGGGAGAGGATAAGCAATTTCAGATTTCCCTCCTCTCTCTACTCATCCACTGCTGGGGATTCTGTACCCCGTGGTACTTTCATCGCGAAGAGGCGTGCTGCTCCCTCACCTGGTTTCTGTCTCCTGGAACCAATCAGGGTATAGCCGAGAGCCTACATTCCCTGCTGGGTGACCTGTACAGACGGTAAGTGCTGTAGGAGTTCAGAGGGTGATGATTTTTTTCAGTACCCTCTACCCCCAATGTGGGGCCTGAACTCACAACCCCAAGACCGAGAGTAGCTCGTTCCACCAACTGAGCTCTGCCTGGCACCCCCAGAGAGTGATGATTTTTAAGGAGAACCAGATGGATCAAGAAAAACTGGAAGCTTGGAAGCCAGTACCAGATGGACTTTGAAGCCAGACTCCCTGGGTTTGTATCTTCACTTTGCCGTTTCCTAACTATGACATGTACAGCATGCTATTGACCTCTTCATGTGTTCTGATGGGTCATGGGATCGAATCTGCAGGGTGGGGCTCCACACTTGTCTGGGAGTCTGCTTGAAGATTCTCTCCCACTGCCCCTCCCCCAACTTGTGTGCATGCGTGTGCATGCTCTCTTTCTAAAATAAATAAATCTTAAAAAAAAAATAAAACGTTACTGACCTCTTTTTTTTTAAGATTTTATTTATTTATTTCACAGACAGAGAGATCACAAGTAGGCAGAGAGGCAAGCAGAGAGAGAGAGAGGGGGAAATAGGCTCCCCGCTAAGCAGAGAGCCTGATTCGATTCGGGGCTGGATCTCAGGACCCCGAGATCATGACCTGAGCAGAAGGCAGAGGCTTAACCCACTGAGTCACCCAGGTTCTCCACGTTACTGACCTCTTCACGCCTCAATTTCTTCATCTGTTAAACGAAATAGATAAGATTATCTACCTAATAGGATTCTTAGGAACATTAATGGGTTTGTATTTAGTGCCTGGCACAGAATAAGTGCTACCTAGTGTTAGTTCAATAATGAATCTCCTTGAATGCAACCTTGTTGAATCCCCAGGACCAAACTCTTCACTGATGATATAGTTGTACACAGAATGGTTACATTTTTTATGGTAGTTTCAAGTCTCATATCATAAGTCCTAAACATTTTACCTTGTTAGGGAAATGTGAGGAAGCCTAAGGAGAAGATAACACAAAGATGTAACCAGAAAAGAAAGCCATAATGGAGGTAAATAAGTGAGGCTACCATATATTCTAGAATCTACAAGGACTAGCATGGTAGCCACTGGCCACATGTGGCTATATAAACTTAAATTAACAAAATAAAATAAAATAAAATAAAAATCTGGTTCCTTAGTTGCCCTGGCCACATTTCCAGCACTGAATGGCCACATGTGACTAGCAGCTACCACATTGACCATCACAGATCTAGAACATTTCAATCACCAGGGAAAGTTTTGTTGGACAGTACCAATTTCGATTTTTTAATAGACCCATTTCGTGTAACTCAACTTTTATTTCAGTTGAGGGCAGACTCTAAATTGGTGATTTGTCAGACTATCCACATAAAAAGGCCCACAAGTTGAAAAACACTCTTTTGTAAGGCTAGGTTTGGTGATCTTGGTTTTGTCTCTATAAGTGATAAGCTCTAAGGGGTGGGGAAAGCTGAAGTCCAGCCAATAAAGTAGGTGCCTGATGTCAGCCACTGGTTCCAAGCTGTAAGGGTAACTGTCTGGGGAATGGTGAGAGGTTTCCTTGGGGAAAATCCCAGTATGTATATATATATATTGGGCCAGTGAACAAGGAACTTTTCTGTTGGACGAAGCAGATGAGAATGGAGGTATCACTCAACTTTCCTTCGATATCTGTCTTGCTCTTGATTGGTACAATTGAAGTAGCTGTAATTAAGCAACCTGAAGATGAATCAAGTATCCACTGGACAATTTGTGACCTGAATTGGTTTGGTTTTGCCAACAGCTTCCTGATCCTTATATGCAGACACCATATCTACTGGCCTGGCTCTAATGAGTTTTTGTATAAACTCAGATACTTCTTTCTTAACTAACTCTTCTCTTGAATTCATAAAGTTCAGAGTTAAATAAACCCTCCAGGAGTTGTGACACTTACCTGGACTGGGTTGATCTCCCTCTACTATTGTACTCAGGATTTTGGTGCTCACACTTGGAAAAATCCAATGAACACCCCCATCCACCCCCCAGAATGTCATCTTAGTAAGACTGGTTTCTGTCTAGAATTCTACCATGATTGATTAAATGTTTGAGTTATGCCATACTTCATATTTGTATATATTGCTATTACACAGACCATTTTACTTAATCCTCACAGCAATCTTATGCTGAAGATAATTAGCTACATTTTATTTCAGATGAGGAGATCGAGAGTTAGCAAGGGAGAGAGTATAAGTCGCTTGCTTAATGTCACCAATGAGAGTAGCGAATTTAAGGGTAGACTTTCTATTCCAAGGCCAGTTCTTTTCCTATAACCCAAAAACCATCTCTTGGCTTCAGTTTAGTATCCACTTTTAAATGTACAAGTATCCTTAGGAGAGCCTACACACCTAACTTTCATCAGCCATTCACACCTTAGTATAAATTAGGAATCACCTCAGTGTTCTAATTAACAAGAAGTTTAGAAACAAAAAAAAATCTGAGTGGAATTTTAAAGGCCATTTCTGTCTATGTGGGGCCCTCAAAGAACGATAGTGTCTTTTCCTTTTTTTTTTAAAGTAATCTCTGTACATAACAATGGGCTCAAGAGTTGCACGGTCCTACGGACTGAGCCAGCTAGGTGCCAAAGGTACAGGAGTGTTCTTGATGGGCCAAGGAAAGAGTCATGTGAAGCTTGGGGGTCCAAGTGTAACATTGTCCTGAGGCTTCTGAAGGCTTTAGGGAGATAGGACAACAAGGGGCAGGGGTGGGGATACTCATAGTTGGGAGAGGAAGACAAGAGGGAAAGGAAAGAATTGTTTATCAAATATATTTGCCTGCTTGGCAATTTTTCTGTGCCTCAGCCCATGGCTGCTGGAATATTTTGTGGTGTGTCATAGTTTTAAATACCGAGTGACCAGTGCTGTGGGCTGTGAGCAGAGCTCTACCAGGCAATGGGGCTTCTTTATCTTCCTCTCCGATGTCTGCCCTACATTTCTTCATACTTCATTTGTTCCAGTGGCTCCAGAGCTTTCTGCCACTTACGGAGATAGCCTGCCCCGGCCACATGGCTATGTACCACTCAGAGCTGGACTGAGTTCTCAGACACACACACACACACACACACACACACACACACACACACACACGTACACGTGTACACGTACACACGCACATGCGCGCACGGGAGCGCGCAAAAGCGCTAAGTACGCCAATGGGTTGAGGGCAACCTCAGAGTGTGCAGAAACCAGTGAAGTCCTCTGAGCATGGCAAAACCACCCCATCATGGTTCCACAGATGTTAGTTTTAGGAAAACCGTATTAGGATGCCTCTTCCTAGGGAACAACAGTGGAAGATTGCCCTCGTCTGTGTTTATTTTTATGGATGTTAGTCCCTGAGCCCTCATCTCCTTTCAGTCGGTCCTTCTCCCAGCCACGTCCCCTCTCTCCCTGTGTTCTCCCTCCCCACCCCCGCCTGTGCCTCCCTCCCAGCCAGACTCTGCTCCTCCATTGTCCTCTCTTGGCTTCTTTGGCTGAAAGGGCTATTAGTCTAATAAAAGGTTTCAGGAAAAAAAAAAAAAGCTTTCAGGGAAGAAGGCAATGAATATTGCTTTTGCACAGGCAAAACCAGTCTTCCCTGGGATCAGCACCACCATCCTGGAGGGACACAGGAGAGCTGGGTCCAGTCCCAGCTCTCTCCCCCCAGCTCAGGATTCCTTGTCTGTCAAACAAGGAAGTTCTCTATTCATAGACACTCGGGTATACTATAAATAACGGAGAAATGGGCCTGGGAGTTGAAGGTACAGTTGTCCTGAAAATCACCTTTGTATAAATCCTGAAAGTAGAAGAGCACAATTTTTTAAATTATTAAACTATGTGCTCATTGAAAAACAATGAAAGCAACACACACACACACACACACACACACACACACACACCCTAAAATGAGAAAAGTCAGAATTAGCTAAAACCTCGATCAGAATGACATTTCTCTTGGGAAGCTGATCAAATAAATATTCTTTCTAAAGGCACCATGCCCAGAGTGGGCTTGAGCATCCCAAAGTAACAGGTAAAAGCTGTTATCATCCCAATATTGAACACTTTCTATGCAATAAAAAATAATCAGAAACAAAGTAAGATTTCTGTGTCATCTTTCTCCTGGGTTTAATCAACCCTAGAACAAACTCGAGACCTGAAATGAGAACATCAGTGTATTAGTCCTGACTCAACATTTTACTGGCTCTGTGAGTCAGAGTCAAACTGATTGCTCTCCATTTGCTTCCTCCTTTCCCAACACACGCACAAATGCCCACTCGCATCCACTCCCTTCCCTCTCACCTTTGCCCTACTTGTGACCCTGTGGACTGACCTCTGTGGACCTCATCAACCTTGGCCCCTGGCTTTCAGTCGGGTTTGGTCAGTGGGAGACAGCAGCAGGAGACAGGAGGAGAGAAAGGTGTATTTATTTTTCTTTTTTTTTTTTCCTCCTTCCCTCCCTCCCTTGCATTAGGATGTGATTTTGGCAGCCACTGCGTTCCCACACAGCAATGCACCCTCCTCCCCTTGCCCTTGCCAGCCCAGGGAAGGTGAGTCCCTAGCAGCTCCCCGCCATGCCCTGTCAGCTCCCTCTATCCTGCCCACATCGGTGTAAACAGCCTCTTCTCGATGCTTCTTCTAGCTTCCCCTGTTGAGTGCACCATCTGTTTCCTGCCAGGACCTGCCTGATACAGAGTCTAGCCTGTAAACAGAACCCTCTTGAGTGTTCCACACAGAGCACTTTAATGCAGGGAGCTGGTTACTCAGGTAAAGGAATTGCTAAGGAGCAAAACAAGGCACTTGGCAACTCAGAGAGGAGCAAAGACGGGGAAAACACACACACACACACACACACACACACAGTGGGGGTGGTGGGGGGGGGAGCATGAAGCAGGCACTGAGGAACCGAAGTCAGCCAGCCAGAACAGGCACCAGAGGGGTCTATCCAGCAAGGGCAAGGACAGGGAGAATAACGCAAAAACAAATAGGTCCAGAACCAGCGTGGGGCTGTGCCTCCTTGGACCAGTGGCTAAGCCACTCTGAGCTTTCTTGCGTTCTTGGGTGCGAAGGGAGATGGTTTGTGATTTACCTGCCTCACAGGGATGCTCTGAAGCAAACCTAAATGATAGAGGCTGTCGGAGGGTTTGGTAAACTCCAAGGTGCTCTATCAAATGAGGAATCTGTCAGTTCCTGGGCCTGCCAGCTTCCAATATGATCACTTTTATTTTCTGGCAACCGCTTTTAGTGTAATACCTAAACCAAAGAAATGCCTCCAGCGATTGATTCTCTTAAACTGCCTGGGAGCCCGTTTGCCAGGAAAGGCAGTTAAAGCGCCAGCCTGGGAAACGCAATCATCTGTTTGTGATGCCTGGGTCCACTGGCTACCAAATGAAGGGGTCTGCAGGGGGACCCGGCTCCTGTCCTCAGCACGCAGAAAAAACAGTCTGCCCCTCAGCAGTCCCCACTCCAGGCAGTGTTTAGGGAGGGATAGCGGAGAGCCAGATGGAAAACAGACACATCTCTGCACAGGATTAGTTCTCCCGTCCCCTGGGCTCTCGTGAAGCCAGAAGCCAAGTGTTTGTTCCGCACCTGCTTTATGAGGACTGTGGAGATCGCCTTTAGTACCTGCCTAATCCTTCCTCCTTCAGCCATTCGCTTCCCCTTTGGTCTTCTCCCCAGGTGATTCCTTTCTTCCTTTCTCCTTTGTTTTAATATCCATCTTCCGCAAGGGATCTGAGGCCAGACTTTTCAATTGCTGGGGCTGCATCCCCTCTGCGCCGGTTCTGGAATATGGCTGCCTTTGGAACCAGCTGGGGAGCTTTTGAAAATCCCAATGCCTTGGCCGAACCCTAGGCCAATATCAGAATCCCCCGGGGTTGGGGGAGGGGGGCAGCGTAGAGAGGGTGGGACCTAGATAGTGTGATTTTTTTTTCAAGATCCCTCACATGAGACAAATGTGAAGCCAAGGTCGAGAACCAGTGTTTGAAGAGGAGAATGTAATCTCAGAGCATTGTGAAATTAAAGCCTCGCTCCTGCTCTTCCCGCTGAAGGAAAGTCAGCGGGAAAGTCTGTAGCAAGGCAAAGAATCTTCCTGAATAAGAAGGAGCTTGGAAGGTGATACATGGGCAGGAGGCAACCCCAGACTACTTGTGCTTCTGGAACAGTTGCACACATCCACTGAGAGCACCCTTGTCATCACCAAAGCTGTGTTCTCACGGCTGACCAAGTCTCGTAATGGGGCAAGAAGGGAGCCAACTCATTCTAGACCACAGAAGCTTTGAGCCACAGGGGTTCATTGGCCTGTTGACATTATCTAAGAGAAAAAAAAAAACACAACAAAAACGAGAAGAGGGCGGGGTGCCTGGCCAGGCTCCATCCCAGTCGAGTGACGTGCTTGATCCGGCGTTGTAAGTTCAAGCCCCACACTGGCTGTGGAGATTACTAAAAAAGAGAATCTTGACAAAAATCAAATAACATGAGAAGAGGGGGGAAACGAGAGCCTAAGAGGTTAAGTGACTTTTACGAGGTGCTACAGTGGAAGCTCACACTTCTGCTGAAATCCAAGCCTCTTTGGAGCCATTTCTGAAGGCTTTTAAAAAATGATGGTTTTTGTGCTGGGAGCCGGATAAATAACAGGAGACAGTGCTAATGATTAGGAAATATTTATGTCTTTTGTGCATGAGGCCTTCACATGCCGATTTGTTTACTCAGCAAATAAAGTGGAGCCTGTGATGTCACTACTCGCTGGCTGCAAAGTTTAAACATTCATCTATGCAAACAAGGGAAAGAAAACATCTCTCTTTGTGAGAAACAAGTAGGATTACGTTCATTTGAATAAGGCTCCCTGTGAAAGTGTAGCAGGTTGGGTTGGGTCATTTCTCAGCCCTTGGGGAAGAGAGAGAGAAAACTTTCACTGGGTTGAAAATAATGACGGAAACCATCTCATCAAAATTACCTTCAAATATATATATGTTTTACTTTTTAAATGTTTTTTTTTTTTACAAGTAACCTGAAGTAATACCATGAAGATGTCTTATAGCTTCCAAGCTTTAGAAAGGTTTCAGTTTGAGAACAAGACTAATTCCTCTTCTTTGTGTGATAGAAGTGAGCAGATGAAGGCGTGAAGGTCTTGGAAATGGAGGCTCTAACCTCCAGTTTTGAGAGTTGGTCTCTCCTGTGCACAGCGCCCTTTCACCTCAATAAGAACCGTGGCTCCTGGGGACCTGGGGTGGGGACTTGGGTACAGCCAAGGGAGGGCCTGGGACGCAAAACGTAAGGATGCGTCACTCTCAGGGGCCAAGCCGGCACTTGGGCCATTCTGAGAGAGAGAGAGAGGGAGAGAAATGACAAGTTTTGGTTTCCCAGAGTGAAACTGATAGCTGGGAAGGGTGGCTTTAAAGGCCAGGAAATGACGCCCACGGTACACAGGCAGCCTCATGAAGAAAGCCCTTGGCGCCCCAAAAAGGTGCAGAAAGAGAAAGAACAGGAGAGCCTCACAACCAAAAGTTCACAGAAGGTTGCCACTGAGGGCTAGAGGGTGGGGTTTCTCTAACTGGAGCATGTAGGAACCCCCTAGAGGACTTAGGGCTGGCCCCCTCCCTTCCAGAGGGTCTGATGCATGAAGTCTGGACAGAGTCCAAGAATTTGTATTTCTTTTTTTTTCAAGATTTTATTTGTTTATTTGACAGACAGAGATCACAAGTAGGCAGAGAGGCAGGCAGAGAGAGAGGAAGGGAAGCAGGCTCCCCGCTGAGCAGAGTCCGATTCGGGGCTTGATCCCAGGACCCTGAGATCATGACCTGAGCCAAAGGCAGAGGCTTAACCCACTGAACCACCCAGGTGACCTGTGGCAAGTAATTTTAAATGTTTGACACAGGCAGCCTATACATAAGTATGTCTTTGGCCCTTATGGTGTTATTTCTAATCTTAGAGGGCCTTGCACCACAAACAACCTTCCACCGTTCCCTACGAATACTCATGCGAAGACTTAAACGGTTCTCTTTCTCCCACCCACATGTCTTCCAGAAGAGAATTACACTTACATGAAAATCTCAGTGTCTTGGAAACTTTTAGTGACCTTTCAATTTCATGTTTAATCTATCTTGACCAATTAAAAAACCTTAAAAAAAAAGGTTCCTGGATTTGACAGAAAACTCTGGCTTGGGCACACATTGTTATTTAGCATCTGAGTGTCCATGGTTTTCTCAATACACTACAATCCCAGGACCCTGAGATCATGACCTGAGCCAAAGGCTTAGCAGGCGCCCTAAGAATGTGCATTTCTAACAAGCTGCCAGGTGACACTACTGGCCTAGGGAGCCCACTAGAGCCATGTCTCTCAAACTAGGGCTCCTGTCTCAGAATCCAAGGATGTCTTGAAAGGTACCCAGGATTGGTTTCAATTGGCTATGGTGAGCTGATGGGCAGGAAGGTATCTGTCTTTCAAAGAAGAGTTGACTACTGCCACTTGCCAACTGGAGGGGACGTGTCACACCATGGTGAGTCGCACAGGAAGTGCCGGGGTGGATCAGGAGGCAGAGGGAAGGAGAGATGATGGGCCTAAAAGCCTTTATTGTGGCTTTCACAGGAAGGAATGGACCAGGCCAGGGAAGTGTTAGGATTAGCTACTTTGAATAATTTTAGCGGGCTTTGGGCTATGGGGCGGTCCCCAGCGGGATGGTATGCAGCCCTGGGGTGATTTAGGGTGGGGGGTGAGGGATATTGGTTTGGTGAGTAAATTTGATGAAGGAGGTGGGTGGCCAACAGGCCTAGGGATGGGTTGATTTGCGTATGAAAGGTGTGTTAGTGGGCAAGCTGTTTACTATCTTTAGGAATTCGAGATCCCTGGGAGGGCCCATCTCTCCAGGATTAGCAAAGCCTCTAGAAGTCAAAACACCATAAAATACCAAAACTAAAAAACCCGATTCTGACCAAGAGGAATTTTTTTTGTTCTGTCTTTATTGTTCATTTTGTTGGTGCTGGTTGTAAAACCAAATCCTTTCCTGGTGATAATCCCCGATTTAGTTAGGATAGTTTCATAAAACAAGAGTTTAGTTTATAAAGTCATTGTCTCGACAGCTAAGGACAAGGACACTTGAAAACCCAAAAACATAGTCTTACGGTCCAAGAGAACTTTCTTTGTAACCATTAGAAGGGCTCAATACTTAATTCAACTTTGAGAGATACACTGTGTTGACCTTCCCATTAATCTGCCCCAACACCCTTCTTCAGTTGAGCAGTAAGCATTACCTTTTCTTCTATTGTTTTTTAAAAAGCTAACCTCTCACCAACAATACAGAGTTGACCCTTGCCTTGAACAACGTGGGGGTTAATGGCACTCACCCCCCTGCGCAGTCAAAATCCACACCTAAAAACTTAACTACTAAGAGGCTACTGTTCACAGGAAGCCTGACCAGTAACATAAACAGTCGCTTAACACATATTTTGTGTATATCATATACTGTATTCTTAGAAAAAGTAATCTAGAGTAAAGACACTTACCAAGAAAATCACAAGGGGGCACCTGGCTGGCTCAGTCAGTAGAGCGAGGGATTCTTTCTTCCTTCCTTCCTACCTTTCTTTCTTTTTAAGATTTTATTTATTTATTTGACAGAGAGAGACAGAGCAAGAGAGGGAACACAAGCAGGGGGAGTGGGAGAGGGAGAAGCAGGCTTCCCTCTGAGCAGGGAGCTCGACTGGGGGCTCGATCCCAGGACCCGGGGATCATGACCTGAACAGAAGGCAGATGCTTAACCACTGAGTCACTGAGGTGCCCAAGCCAGCGATTCTTGAACTTAGGATTGTATGTTCGAGCCCCAGGATGGGAGTCAAGAATACTTAAAAAATAAAATCTTAAAAAAAAAGAAAATCATAAGGAAAATACATTTACAGTGTTGTACAGTATTTCTATATATAATATCAAGATACATAGATATCTATATCTATATCATCTAGATCTATATCTAGATCTATAAAAATCTGTATTAGGTGGACCCACCCAGTTCAAGCCCCTCTTGCTGAGGGTCAACTGTATATGGAATCAGCAATATAAAAAAGGTCATTCTTTTCTCTTTTTATCTACTCACGAAACTTTCTATAAACCCGTTAAGACTTGGGGCATGCGCACATGTATGCTTATACATAGGGTTTCACTAAAATACTTTGAAATATTATTTTCAGGAGAGCTTATGTAGGTCACTCCACTGATTCAAGACTCAAGTAATGTCATCCTTGTGGTGGAGGGGAGCGGCGGAAGTGTCCTTTCCTGCGTCTCTGCGGCAAGACCCAGAGCGGGACAAAAGTCTGCTTTTCTCAGAGGAGTATCCGGTGTAGTCTGAGGTTAAAAGCAGCATCATTTTCATCAGTCTGATGCGCACTGTCACTGCTCAGTGAGCAGGTGGCTCTTTATAAAGTGGCATCTTTTGAAGAGTTTTCTGGAAAATCACAGTTCCTTCCAAACTTGATTCGGGTCATTGGAGCTGAGGTTTCAGTGATACTTGAAATCTTTTCGGGGGTGAAGAGTATATAGAACCCCCTCAACAGGACATAATAAAGTGTGCAAATTACTTCTGGCTGGGGTGGAGTTTCCATTAGGGGCTGAAAAAGCCATAAGTGTGTGCTTAGCTCCCTGTAAGGGAAGCCATGAGCTCCCCAGCAAAGGAGCGTGGCAAGCAATGAGACATTTCATGGCTCACAAATTGTCCATTACAAATCTGGATAACTGGGGCACAGAGTTTATTTTTTCTTATTTTATTTATTTTTGTTGTGCTGAGACTCTATGGCCTGCTGAGGAACATCCATCCGTCTCCCCCGTCCCAGACCTTAGCAGTCTTTTTTCCAGTTTTTCTCACGTTTCTGCCCTCCCTCCCAAAACCTTTATTTCCCTGACCCCCTGCCCTATTATCCAGTAGATAAATATTTCATGGTCTTGGCTACATACTTACTAATATTAATAACTTACACACATAGGCAACAAAGAAGCATGACATCCAGTCTCTGACCTAAAAGGATATATGTAAATTAGACTCTTCTATTACTAGGCATAGACTCACTTTTTTAAATACCCATGAAGCATGCTTTTCGGAAGATTGTAATTATTGGTAAATGCATCAGTCGGCAGCTTGCCTGGGGCAACCCTACAAGGTAGAAAATCTGCAAAGGCTGCCTCGGACAGAAAGTAGAGAAGGAGGTTGGGGTGGGTGGTCACAGGAGCCCTAGGGTTGTGGGCCCAGAAGGAGGTTTGGGGACCAGGAGCAGAAGCACATAGAAGCATTCAGAAACAAAGGAAATATTTTCCTTTGCTCCCGGCTGAAAGTGGGATCGGAAAACCGGAAAGAATTTGCAGAGATAGGAGTCAGATATTCCGTAAGTAGTAAAAGGGATACAAGAGAAGACAGGAACTTAAATGTACTGAAACAGACAATGTGCTAGGCATTAACAAGGTGCTTCACATACATACCTCGTTTCGCCCTTTTAACAATCCTCTGGGTGTGCTATTGCTCTTGCCATTTCCTGTTTGAAGAAATAGTCCAAGGCCATCGAGTCAGAAAATGGTGGAGTCGGGATTTGCATCAAGGTCTTTCTGGGCATGGAGACTGTGTGTTCTCAGTCACATCTTCCTGATGACCCAGTCTGAGATTGATGGGAATGTGCTGTAGGTATTTATGTCTGCCTTTCCAGGCACGGGCAGAATCTACATCAGCTTGCATATAATCTTTCAGAAAAGTTTTGCATGCGCACGAATGTTTTATTGTCATTATTATTGTTACGATTCTGAAGGAAGATATCTATAGAATTTCAAATCATGCATGACTCTTCTTGACATACACTGTCACGATGATTTCTTTTATGTAAATACTGAATGCAAGCACTGGAGATCAGATTTTTCTACACATGCACTGCAGAATAATGCCTAAGCCCAGAAAAGAAAAATGGTGACCTTAGTAACCCAGTTCCTTCCCCATAAAATTCCCACAAACTGTCAGCATCCCACAGGATTCCACCCACATAGCAAATCCTAGTGCAATACTTTGAACAAAGACATTTGTCTCATCTCATGTGGCTGTTGAAGCCAACTTCAGGATAGAGAGCTTTCTTTTCCAGCTCTGTAATTAGATGTAAAGCTGTACGTCTTCGAGGGCACATGAGGAGAAACTGGAATTTAGGGCTGCAGGACCACACATGGGTAATGCGTGAGTTTCACTCAGCAGGCAAAGCCATCTTTGTAGATCGGATGTAATAATTTACAAAAAAATGTCACTCACATGCTGCCACCTACTTAAGCTATACATTTGGCAGTTACCTGGGAAGGATACCAACACTTTCCTCCCTGCCCAGAAGTAATCTTAGCCCTTCTTGTTGGACACCTGCCGGTTGCAATGGTCACTGAAGACAAAATCCATTTGCCATCCCCAATCTAAGAACATCCTTTCTGGAAGAGAAAAAAACAACACACACACGAAGAGGATGTAAAGGTATGCTGCTATTGTCTTATAGAGCTGTGACTGAGTCCCATCCTTCCTTTAGGACCTCGCCCACTCCTGACAATTGGCACTTACCATACACTGCTTGGGGTTTTGTTTCTTAGACCCATAGGCTTAATTTGTAAACCCCTCACCAGTGGGGACTGCTGCTCATCCTGTTACGCTGTCACAAAGTACTGCCCTTTGCTTCTGGAAAGTGCTCAGAAGGGGTGCCTGGGTGGCTCAGTCTGTTGGGCATCTGCCTTCTGCTCGGGTCATGATCTCAGGGTCCTGCAATCGCATCCCACGTCGGGCTCTCTGCTAAGTGGGAAGTCTGCTTCTCCCTCTCTCTCTGCGCTCTCTCTTTCTCTCTCTCAAATAAACAAATAAATAAATAAAATCTTTTAAAAAAATAGAAAGTGCTCAGAAGAGTGAGTGATGATGGGAGGATCCTAGGCAGCAGTAGGACTGATGGAAAGGCTAACATGGCACCTCCAATGGCCCAGCATCGACTCAGTCCGCCATTTGCGGAGAGCAGCTCAGCTTCCGCTCCCCCTGCTCTTGGGTCAGCAGCATTGCTTTGCAGGGGAAAGAACAGTGTTTTTACAGGATTTATAGTTTTAACTGGAAACAAACCACAGTCTTACCCAGAGGAAGAAGAGACAGGGAGACAGGCCCAGGACCTCTCTATCGGTTGCCTTGAGTTAGAGACTAAGAAGGTTGTCAATGCATGACACCTCTCCCAAGACAGCCGGGCTCACCAGACTCCTTCGTGGAGCTCTGAGGTGGAAAGAGATTTGTGAAGCTGCTCCTCCTTGCTGACTTGCTCTAAGTGTTCCTCTCTCCTATCAGTGGCAGCCAGAAACCTGAATTAGAGATCTTAGCTGTTGGACCCTCTGCCCAGGATGGGGTGGGCTCTCCTCTCCATTTCTCCATGAGGCCTCTTCATGATCCTCTGTCATCGTGGCTCTCTGCCCTGACATAGGCACCTCTCCTAGTCCTACAGAGAGTTTTCCTTTGGGTACTTTCTCAGTTCTTAGCCTGTGCTTATCAGTTTTAGGTAAGAGCTCTTTCTGCCAAGTATCTTGGGCAATGAAAAGAGGCACATTTATCATATATACACTGTATATATCACATATCCTGTGTGTGTGTGTGTGTGTGTGTGTGTGTATCTGTGCAGATCTATTCAAATAACATTTTATTGTGTACTCTCTATACACAGCGATCCTTACTCATGCAATATCCCCACAGCAGATGGACAGCCATTTCCAAGTTCCGTAAGGGACAAGAAGGACCTCCAATGAGGAAGTACAAATAAGTGGTTCTGGAAATCCTTGTCCACCTTATGCAACATGCTTATTTTTTTACTGGAACAAAGTTTTAAGTATAGGAAAAGTACAGAGAATAATGTAACAAGTAATCGAGTATGTAGAACGCATTACTGAATTTTGTCATTTGTTTCAGATTTTTTGTAAGTACAAGAACAAAATTGCAGAGAGAATTGAAGACTTCTTTGTGTTCTTTCTCCAGTGTCATTTACGTTTCTCCTTTCACTATTCTGAATTTGGTATCTTAGTATCTTTCCAGTCTGTGTTCTTATGACTTCATCATATATATATATGTATATATATATGTATTATTATGTTTTGTGCATATTCATACATGTCTTTACATACATGGTATCATACCATTCACAGAATTGTACAATTTGCTTTTTCATTTCAACATATCTCAGTATAGTTTTGGAGGAGGGTCCATTCCTTTATAACAACAATATACTTTAAAAAAAAAGATTTTATCTATTTATTTAAGAGAAGAGAGCATGAGAGGGGAGAGGTTCAAGGGAGAAGCAGACCCCCCCACCGAGCAGGGAGCCCAATGTGGGACTAAATTCTGGGACTCTAGGATCATGACCTGAGCCCAAGGCAGTTGCTTAACCAACTGAGCCACCAGGGTGCCCCAACAACCGTATACTTTATCATACGAATAGATCTCATTCTGATACACATTAAGTTGTCACTAGTTTTTGCCATAACAGGAATCCTTCGAAACACAACACATGTCTCCTTGAATGCAAGTGAAAGTTTCTCTGGGATCCATAACCTTCAAGCGGAATTGCTAGGTAGATGTGTGTGTTTTCAACTTCTCTAGTCATGCCAAATGGCATTTGCTCTAATTTATACTTTCATTAGTGTGTTTGAGTGTTCCTAGTTTGCCAGAGAGCCAACAAAACTTGATAGTTACTGACTTTATTTTTATTGATCTGATGGTGTGAAATAGAATCTAATTTTTATTTTTATTTGCATTCTCCTGATTACTTGAGAGGTTGAACCTTTTTAATACGTTTACTGGCCAGTTGTGTGTCCTTGTCCACAAACTGCCTGTTCATAGCACTTACCTACTGTTTTCTGATTTGCCTGTTGATGAAGAGATGATATTTATATATTCTGGATACCAATCTTTTGATAGTTACACATACTTTGAATATATTCTCCAAAGAGAATCCAACTTTTAATGTTATTTGTGATGTGATTTTTTTTAAAGATTGTATTTATTCATTTAACAGGCAGAGATCACAAGTAGGCAGAGGCAGGCAGAGAAAGAGGAAGGGAAGCAGGCTCCCCGCTGAGCAGAGGACCCTGAGATCATGACCTGAGCCGAAGGCAGAGGCTTTAACCCACTGAGCCACCCAGGTGCCCCTGTGATGTGATTTTTTATACAAAAGTTTTTGATCTTAATGTAATGTGATTTATCAGTATTTCCCTTTGTGATCTCTGCTTTTTATAATCTCTACTGAGGATATAAAGATATTCTACATTTTTTCCAAGTAGTTTCAAAGTTTTGATTTCCACCTTTGGGTAGGTTCACTTAAAATTTACTTTTTGTCAATAGTATGGAGTAAAAATCTATTTTCCACATACCGATAATCAAATGTTTTGATAGTACCCATTGAATAGTTTAGAAATTCCCCCAAAGATTTGTAAGACAATACTAATTCTCATATATATGGTCTGTTTGAGGGCTCTCTATTTTATTCCAGTGATCTATTTATCTATTCTCATGCTAACACTGCTTTGTTTTAATCACTACAGCTTTTTAAGATTCATTCTATCTGCCATAACAAGTGTCCTCTCCCTGTATTTTTTTCAGAAATGTCTTGAATTTTCATTAGAGTTTTACTCCTTAATATAAAACTTAGAATCAGTTTATTAAATTACATAAACCATTCTGGTAGGATTTTATTTGAAATTGTGTTAAGTTAGAGACCAGCTTGGTAAAAACTGACAATCTTGGGGTGCCTGGGTGGCTCAGTCGTTAAACGTCTGCCTTGGGCTCAGGTCATGATCCCTGGGTCCTGGGATCAAGTCCCGCATCCGGTTCCCTGCTGCGCTGGAAGCCTACTTCTCCCTCTCCCACTCCTCCTGTTTGTGTTCCCTCTCTTGCTGTCTTTCTCTCTATCAAATAAATAAATAAAATCTTTTAAAAATGACAATCTTAAACTATTGAATCTTCCCATACTTGAATGGATATACTGCTCCATTAATCTAAGTCTTTGTTTTTCAACATCTTGCAATAAAGTTTGATATATTTCCATATAAAAGTTTGCAAGGGTTGTGCAAACGTTTGCATTTGTTATGCTTATTTCTAGTTAGTGTAGTTTTTGTCATTGTAAATGATATTTTTTCTATTGCACTAATTTTTTATTACTGACACATAAGAATTTCATTTTTTAAAAAGATTATTTATTTATTTATTTGACAGAGAGAGAGATCACAAGTAGGCAGAGAGGCAGGCAGAGAGAGAGAGAGAGAGGAGGAAGCAGGCTCCCTGCTAAGCAGAGAGCCCTGTGCAGGGCTGGATCCCAGGACCCTGAGATCATGACCTGAGCAAAAGGCAGAGGCTGAACCCACTGAGCCACCCAAACGCCCCTTCATTGTTATTTTTATGTTGATCTCATGACTAGCAATTTTTACCCCTCCCCCTGCTCGTGTTCTCTCTTGCTCTGTGCTCTCTCCCTCAGATAAATAAATACAATCTTTTTTTTAAAGTTCTCGGTTTTGTTTCTGACCCCTTGAGTTATCCTTTTCTTATTTGAGTTTAGCTACATATTTATCTTTTTTTTATATTTTATCCAGTGTTTCTATGTGTTCATTGTGGCTGAAAGTATGCTTCCTATAGCTTCTTGGTCCATCTCCTTAACTGGAAATCTTTTCCTTTCCTTCTAACTATGTGACTTTAGATATGCTTCTTATGGTCCCCAAAAGTCCACATGAATAATGAAGGAAAGAGTACCTATAAGAGATGGAGTTACTCCAAGTAAGAAGCTGGAGGTTTTCAACTCTGAGACTTACTGTGTTGCATATGATAAAGTGCCCAGGCCCATTCTTCTCAATCAAGGACTAGCTGCTTGCCCATTTCTCACTATCCTCAAGCCATACTTTTAGTTTCCCCTATTCCATACTCTTTAAGTGGTGGTGCAGATTTGACCTAGACTGTTGTCTTACTGTTTTCCATATTGCTCTGAAGTTTCTTTAACAGCTTAATTGAGGTATAATCTCTATATATACAATCCACCTGATGTAAGTGTTTTATGCTACATTTACCCAGGGGTGCAAACATCATGATAATCCAATCTTAGAACAATTCCATCATCCCCAAAAGTTGTCTAGTGCACATTTTCTGTCCATCATCACACAGGAAACAATCATCTGCTTTCTATCTCTGTAGTCGTAACTTTTCTAGAAATTGCATATCAATACAATCATAACATAGGTCCTCTTTTGTGTCTGGCTTCTATTCTTTCGCAAATGTTTTTGAGGTGCACCCACATTCTTGCATTTATCAGGTTCTTTTACTTTATTCCCTTTTATTGCTGAGTAGTATACAGCTGTGCAGATATACCATATTTTGTTTATCCATTCACCAGCAGATGGGTATTTGAATTACTTCTGGTTTTGAGGTATTGTGAAAAATGCACTATAAACATTCACATACATGTCTTAGTGTGGACGTGCATTTTCATTTCTCTCGAGTAGATACCTGGGAATGGAATTGCTGGCTTAAATGGAAATTGTATGTGTAACTTTGTAAGAAGGTATCAAGCTGTTTTCCAAAGTGGTTGTATCATATTAGGGTCCCATCAATAATGTATGAGAGTATGAGTTTCTCTACACCCTCTCAACACTTTATATTGTCAATATATATATTTTTAAAGATTTTAAAATTTATTTTAGGGGGAAGGGGTATAGGGAGAGAGAGCCTTAAGCGGACTCTGTTCTGAGTTCAGAGCCAGATGCGGGGCTCAGTCTCATGACCCTGAGACCAGGACCTGAGCCAAAACCATGAGTCAGATGCTTAACTGACTGCACCACCCAGGCGCCCCTCAGTCCTTTTTATCATAGCTATTCTAATGGCTGTAAAGTGATATCTTGCTGTGATTTTAATTTGTATTGCCTAAGTGAGTAATAATGTTGACCAAGTTTTCATGTGCTTATGAGAAATCTGTATAGAATCTTTGGTGAAGTGTCTGTTCAAATCTTTCCCCTGTTTTTATTGGGTTGTTTGTCTCTCATTATTGAGATGTGAAAATTTCTCAATCTCAAAATTGATTGTAGACCTAAGTGTGAGACTTGAAACCATAAAATTTCTAAAAGAAAACAGGTAGTAATCTCTTGGCCATCGCCCTTAGCAACATATTTATGGCTATGTCTCCCAGGCAAGGGAGACAAAAGCAAAATTAAATCATTGGGATTACACCAAAACAAAAAGCTTTGCACAGCAAAGGAAACTATCAACAAAATGAAAAGGCAACCCACTAAATGGGAGAAGATTTTTGCAAATGATATATCCAAAAAGGGACTAATATCCAAAACACAAAAAGAGCTCATATAACTCAACACCAAATATACAAACAATTTGATTAAAAAGTGGGCAGAGGACCTGAACAGACATTCTTTCCCAAGAAAGCATACAGATGGCCAACAGACAGATGAAAAGATGTTCAACATCACTCATCATCAAGAAAATGCAAAACAGACCCATTATGAGATATCACCTCACACCAGTCAGAACGGATAGTATCAAAAAGACAAGAAATAACAAGTGTTGGTGAAGATATGGAGGAAAAAAAGGAATGCTTGTTCACTGTTGGTGGATAAGTAAATTGGCTCAATCACTGTGGAAAACAATATACAGATTCCTTAAAACATTAAAAATGGAAGTACCATATGATTCAGTAATTCCACTACTGGGTAATTACCCAAAGAAAATGAAAACACTAATTTGGAAACATATATGTACCCTCTGTGTTTATTGTACCATTATTTATAATAGCCAAGATATGGAAGCAAAATATGGAAGCGATCCAAGTGTCCACCATCATATGAATGGATAAAGAAGATATGATGTGTGTGTATACATACATATACATATACATATACGTGTGTGTGTGTGTGTGTGTGTGTGTGTGTGTAAAGTGGAATATTACTCAGCCATAAAAAATAATGAAATCTTGCCATTTGCAACAACATGGATGCTAAGGGTATTGTGCTCAGTGAAATACATCAGACAGAGAAAGACAAATACCACTTAATTTCACTAATATGTGGAGTCTGAAAACCAAAATGAGCAAATATAGATAACAAATATATATATATATTATGAGAAATATAGATAACAAACTGGTGGTTGCCAGAGAGGAGGTGGTCAGGGGATGTGCAGAATAGGTGAAGAGAATTAAGAAATATGAACTTACAGTTATGAAATAAATAAGTCATGGAATTGAAAAGTCTAGCATAAGAATGTAGTCAGTCATGTAATAACATGGTGATGGATGGTAACTACGCTTACCTTAGTGAGCACGGAGTAATATATACAGTTGTCAAATCACTATGTTGTGCACCTGAAACTAATCTAAGGTTGTATGTCAACTGAGCTTCAATAAAAGAAGAAGTCTTAATATATTCCAAATACAAGTTATTTATTGGACATATGATCTGACAATTTTTTCTTCAAGTCTGTGGTTTTATTTTTATTTGAAGAGCAAAAGTTCTTGATTTTGATGATGTCCAATTTACATTTTTTAAAAAGATTTTATTTATTTATTTGACACAGAGAGAGAGACAGGGAGAAAAGGAATACAAGCTAGGCAAGAGTGAGAGGGAGAAGCAGGCTTCCTGCTGAGCGGGGAGCCTGATGCGGGGCTCAAACCCAGGACCCCAGGATCCTGACCTGAGCCAGAGGCAGAGGCTCAATGACTGAGCCACCCAGGCGCCCCCAATTTATCATTTTTAAAAATTTCATGGAACATGATTTTGGTATATAAAAATCTTTGCCTAAGTCAGGGTCACTAAGATTTTCTCCTAAAACTTTTATAGTTTTAGCTCTAGTAATATCTGCTGAAAGGCTATTCTTTCCCATTGTTTTGCTCTGGCATCGTAGTTGAAAATCAATTGATTATAAATCTTTGAGTCTATTTCTGGACTCCCTATTCTTTTTTTGTTAAGATTTTATTTATTTATTTGACACAGAGAGAGAGATCACAAGTAGGCAGAGAGGCAGGCAGAGAGAGGGAGAAGCAGGCTCCCCGCTGAGCAGAGAGCCTGACATGGGACTTGATCCCAGGACCCTGAGATCATGACCTGAGCCGAAGGCAGAGGCTTTAACCCACTGAGCCACCCAGGCGCCCCTCCTTATTCTTTTTTATTCATCTCTATGTCCATCCTTCTGCTAATACTATATAGTAAGTTTTGAAAGTAGATGGTTAAAATCTTTCACCTTGATTCTTCCATTTCAAAATAATTTTGGCTCCACCAGATCATTTGCATCTCCATATACATTTTATGACCAGTTGTCAATTTCTACCAAAATAAAAAGTCTGCTGAAATTTTGATATTAATTTTGTTGAATCAGTAGATCAATTTGGGGACACTTGTCTTAATAACAGTGAGTCTTCCAACCAATAAAGATAGTATATCTCTCCATTTATTTAGGTCTTTAATTTTTTCCTTTATTAAGACATATATTTGATATATATTTACCTTTAAGGTGTACAATGTGAAGATTTGATACATGTATATACTAAACTATGATTACCACAAAAAGCTTAGTTAACACCTCCATCCCCTCACAATATTACCTTTTTGGTATGTGTCTGGTGATAACAATTAAGATCTACTCTCTCTCTCTTTTTTTAAACATTTTATTTACTTGACACAGAGAGACAGCAAGAGAGGGGATACAAGCAGGGGGAGTGGGAGAGGGAGAAGCAGGCTTCCCACTGAGCAGGGAGCCTGAAGAGGGGCTCAATCCCTGGACCCCAGGACTATGACCTGAGCCAAAGGCAGACACTTAACCTCTGAGCCACCCAGGCACCCCAAGATCTACTCTCTTAACAAGCTTAAAGTATATAATACAGTATTGTTAATTATAATCATTGTAAATTTCAAGAATTTATCCATCTTACAGCCTGGAGTTTGCCCCCTTTGACCAACATCTGCCGACTTTCTCCCCAGCCGCTAGCAAACACCTTTCTACTCTCTATTTCTATGAATTCAGCTTTTTGAGGTTCTGCATATTAGTTCTTTTTTTAGTATTTTATTTATTTGACAGAGAGCACAAGTAGGGGAGCAGCAGGCAGAGGGGGAGGGAGAAGCAGGCTCCTTACTGAGCAAGGAGCCCAATATGGGGCTCGATCCCAGGACGCTGGGATCATGAGCTGAGCTGAAAGCAGACACCTAACCCACTGAGCCACCCAGGTGCTCCTTGATTCTGCATATTAGTGAGAACATACAGTATTTGCTTTTCCATCTTACTTTACAATTTTTTGTAAAATTTTTAAAATTTGTAAAATTTATTTTGCAAAAGGCAAGTTTCCTTCTTTTTATAAGCTAAATAATATTCCATTGTGTATATGCCGCATCTTCTGTATCTATTCATTCACAATGGATGCTTAGGTTGTTTCCATGTCTTGGCTATTGTTAGTAATGCTGCAATGAACATGGGAGTTTATATATTTCTTTGAGATAGTGACTTCATTGTTTTCAGATATATACATAGACGTAGGATTGCTGGATCTATGGTAGTTCTATTTTTTAATTTTTGAGAAATCTCCATACTGCTTTTTATAATAATGACTCTAACAATTTACATTCTCACCAATACACAAGGGTTCCCCTTTTTCCATAATATCATCCTCACTTGCTGTCTCTTGTCTTTTTGATAAGGTCCATTCTAGCAGGTGTGAGGTAACACCTAATCATGGTTTCGATTTACATTTTCTTGATGATTAATGATGTCAAACAATTTTTCCTGTACCTATTTAGGACTTTTAAAATTAATGTCAGCAACATTGTGTAATTTTTATGATACAGGTTTTGGAATTTGCTATAGGCAAATGTTTGTGTCTGCCTCAAGATTCATATGTTGAAATCCTAACCCCAAGGTGCCTTTGAGTGGCAATTAGGTCTTGAGAGTGGAGCCCTCCCGAATGGGATTAATGCTCTTACAAAAAAGGCAGAGAGATCTCTTGTCCCTTCTGCCACAGCAAAAATATAGCTATCTGTGAACCAGGAAGTGGGCTCTCACCAGACATCAAATCTACCAGTGTCTTGATCTTGAACTTCCTAGCCTCCAGAGCTGTGAAAAATAAATTTCTATTGTTTATAAGATACCCATTCTCCGGTATTTTGTTACATCAGCCCAAATAATCTAAGACATATTTCTTTTGTTAGGATTACTCCTAAATATTTTATTTTAATGTTATTGTGAATGGAACTCTCTTTTTAAATTTATTTTTATTTGTCCTTTGCTAGAATATGGAAATGTGATTTATTTTATCCTGCATCCTATGACCTTACTAAAGTTGTGTATTAGTTCTAGTAGTTTTAAAGCAGGTTCCTTGGGATTTTCTACATACATTATTATTTCATCTGTGAATAAAAATAGTTTTCCTTATCTACATGCTTTTAATATCTTTTCCTCAAGCATTGGTTGGAACCTCCAGTATCATGTAGAATAGAAGTAGGGACATTTGGGACGCCTGGGTGGCTCAGTTGGTTAAGCGGCTGCCTTCGGCTCAGGTCATGATCTCAGCGTCCTGGAATCGAGTCCCACATCGGGCTCCTTGCTCCGCAGGGAGCCTGCTTCTCCCTCTGCCTCTGCCTGCCTCTCTGTCTGCCTGTGCTCGCTCTCTCTCTCTAACTAATAAATGAATAAAATCTTAAAAAAAAAAAAAAGTAGGGACATTTTTTTATCTGCCTTTTCTCTAACCTTTATGAGAAAGCATTAATTCTTTCACCATTTAGTAGGATATTAGTGGTAGGTTTTTCATAGATATCCTATATGAGAAGGAGGACATTTCCTTTTATTCTCAGTTTATTGAGCTATTTTATCATGAGTGTTAGATTCTGTCAAATGTTTTTTCTGCATTTATTGAAATGGTCATTTTTTGTTCCTTTATTTACATGGTGTTTTAACAGCAACATATACAAGAATGAAACTGGACCACTTTCTTACACCATGCACAAAAATCAATTCAAAATGGATTGGAGAACTGTGAGACCTGAAACCATAAATATTCTAGAAGAGAACACAGGCAGTAACTTCTCTGACATCAGCCATAGCAACTTCTTTCTAGGTAAGTCTCCTGAGGCAAGGGAAACAAAAGCAAAAATGAACTATTGGGACTTCATCAAAATAAAAATCTTCTGCACAGTGAAAGAAACAATCAACAAAACTAAAAGGCCACCTACAGAATGGGAGAAGATATTTGCAAATGACGTATCTGATAAAGGGCTAGTATCCAAAATCTATAAAAACACTTATCAAACTCAACACCCCCCCCCAAAAATTATCCAGTTAAGAAATGGGCACAAGAGATGACTAGAAGACTTCAAAGAAGACACAGATGGCCAACAGACACATGAAAAGATGTTTGACATCACTGATCATCAGGGAAATGCAAATCAAAACTACAGTGCCATCACCTCACACCTGTCAGAATGGCTAAAATCAATAACACAAGAAACAACAAGTGTTGGCAAGGATGTGGAGAAAGGGGAACCCTCTTACACTGTTGGTGGGAATGCAAACTGGTGCAGACATTCTAAAAAATGGTGTGGAAGTTTCTCAAAAAGTTCAAACTAGGGGTGCCTGGTTGGCTGAGTTGCTTGGGCATCTGCCTTCAGCTTGGGTCATGATCTCTAGACTCCCAGGATTGAGCCCCGAGTTGGGCTTCCCACTCAGTGGGGAGTCTTCTTCTCCCTATGACTCTTCCCCATCTTGGGCTCTCTCTCTCATTCTCAAATAAATAAAATCTTTGAAAAAAAGTTCAAAATAGAACTACCCTATGATGCAGCAATGGCACTACTAGTTATTTACCCAAAGAATACAAAAATATTAATTCAAAGGGATATGTGGACCCTATGTTTATAGCAGTATTATCTACAATAGCCAAATTACGGAAACAGCGAAGTGTCCATCGACTAATGAATGGATAAAGAAGAAGTGGTACATATATACAAGGGAATACTAGTCAGCCATCAAAAAGAATGAAACCTTGCCATTTGCAACGATATGGATGGAGCTAGAGAGTATTATGCTAAGTGAAATAAGTCAGTCAGAGAGGGACAAATACCATATAATTTCACTCACATGTGGAATTTTTTTTAAAGATTTTATTTATTTATTTGACAGACAGAGATCACAAGTAGGCAGAGAGGCAGCAGGCAGAGAGAAAGGAGGAAGCAGGCCCCATGCAGAGCAAAGAGCCCGATGCAGGGCTCGATCCCAGGATCCTGGGATCATGACCCGAGCAGAAGGCAGAGGCTTCAACCCGCTGAGCCATCCAGGTGCCCCTCACATGTGGAATTTAAGAAACAAAACAAATGAGCAAAGGGAAAAATAGAGAGGGAGAGGCAAACCAAGAAAAAGACTCTTAACATTAAGAACAAACTGATGGGGGGTTAAGGTGGTAGGAAAAGAAAAAATGAAACAAGATGGGATCGGGAGGGAAACAAACCAAAAGAGACTCTTAATGTCATAAAACAAAC
>ML096475.1:13144-89074 GCA_003697995.1 Taxidea taxus jeffersonii | reverse complement strand
TTCATCAGTAAAATATATCCAGTGAAGTGTCATGAGCACACATGCCTAAGTAGCTCTCTTTTTTTGAGGGGGCTCTACTTTTGTGAAAAACAGCACGGCGTTTCAATTTTTATTCCTGTTAAATCTTTTTTATTGTATAAGATTACAGAGAAAGTTAAAGAGAATAATATCTGCATGCTTACTACACAGTTTTATCAATTATTTACCTTGTATCCTGTCTCAAGTTATTTTTAAGTAAAAAATAATTAGTTCTACAATTATGCAAGTGGAACACCCCGTCCCCAACGTGTACCTCTTTCCTCCTATTTGTCTTCCTTCTTATGAGCAATCATCATGATCATTGTTTATTGTTTCTGTGCATTTTATTTTTTTAAATATTTTATTTATTTATTTGACAGAGATTACAAGTAGGCAGAGAGGCAGGCAGAGAGAGGAGGAAGCAGGCTCCCGGTGGAGCAGAGAGCCCGACCCTGGGACCATGACCTGAGCCGAAGGTAGAGGCTTTAAACCACTGAGCCACCCAGATGCCCCTGTTTCTGTGCATTTTTATACAGATAGCATAGATCATAGACACTACTATTTTGCATGTTTTTGAAAAGATTTTAGATTTTGTTTATCTGAGAGAGAGAACACAAGCAGGGAGAGGGCCAGAGGGAGGGGGAGAAGCAGACTCCCCACTAAGCAGGGAGCCTGACAAGGGCTCAATCCCAGGACCCCCAGATCATGACCTAAGGTGAAGGCAGAGGCGTAACTGACTGAGCCACCCAGGCACTCCTGTTTTGCATGTTTTTTAAATTATGTTTCACAGGGGCACCTGGGTGACTCAGTGGGTTAAGCCTCTGCCTTCAGCTCAGGTCATGACCTCAGGGTCCTGGGATGGAGTCCTGCATTGGTCTCTCTGCTCAACGGGGAGCCTGCTTCCCCCCCCCTCTGCCTGCCTCTCTGCCTACTTGTGATGTCTGTCCAATAAACAAAATCTTTTTAAAAATTATGTTTCACAGCTTTAATACAATGGTTTTGTTATTTTATTTGCTGTATAGTGTTCTATTGTATGAACATGACACATATTTGATCCAGTCTCCATCTGTCCTGTATTTAGATCATTTTCATAATTTTTTGCAATAAGCAATACTACAAAGAACATTCTCATACTTGCCTCCTGTTAGATAAGGTTAAGAATTTTTCTAGATATCTTCCTAAAAATGGAATTGGTGAATTAAAGGATAGTGCATCTTCAACTTTACCATCTCTGGCCAAATTGTTCTCCAAACTGGGTTTGCCCATTTGCATTCCCACTAACAGCATATAAGAATTTTCCCCAACTAGTATCTTTACCAGAACTTTGCATTCTCTAGCCTTTACATGTTTACCAATTTGAGAACGTGAAATTGGTACTGTTGTTTGAAGACCCATTTCCCTAAACACTGAAGAGGTTATACATGTTTTCAAATGCTTCTGTCATTATAACTTTCTCCCATGGTGACTGCCTATTTATTGTTGGCTATTTTTCTTTTAGGTCATTCATCTTTTACTTACTAATTCCTAAGCATTCTGTAAAAATTCTTCTCTGACATCTTCTTCCTCTCACGTAAGCAAATTCTTTAGGTAATTTTTTTTAAGATTTTATTTATTAATTTGAGAGAGAGGGAGGGAGGGAGCACCAAGCGGGGAGGGGCAGAGGGAGAAGCAGAGTCCTTCCCTGCCTAGCAGGGAGCCTGAGGAGAGGCTCATCCCAGGACCCTGAGATCATGACCTGAGCTGAAGGCAGGCACTTAAATGACTGAGCCACCAGGTAACCCAGGTAATTTTTTAAATTGACATATATGCACAGAAAAGTACACAAATCATAAGTACACAGGTCAGTACATTTTCACAAAGGTTACCAGTGGCCACATCACAAAATAGGACATTACCGGCACCCAGAGTATCCTCGTTTGTTCCTTCTCACAAGGGCATACACTATCTCAATTCTTAATATTATGCATTATTTTTGCCTGTTTTTGAACTTTATGTAAATAGAATAACCCAGTATTTACTGCCTAGTATGTGGCTTCTTCCATTCAATAACATTGAGAGATTCATCTGCGTTTGTTCTGATATGTTGTGTTCTATGTTATAATTTATGTACCCAGTCTACAGTTGATGGCTATTTGGACAACGGACAGCCTAGGAGCTATTGCAAAGAGTGCTCCCATGAGCATTCCCGTACTTATCTTTTGGTAAACTTACCCACACCTTTCTGCAGGGCACCTAGCTAGAATACAACGGCTGGGTCATAGGGTATTTTATGTTCCACTTTAGTAAAGCCTCCCAAACAATTTTCAAAAAGAGTTGTTTCAATGTATACTCCCATCCGCAGGGTATGAGAGTTCCAGTTGTTTCACGGCCTTGCCAAAACTTGGTATTATTGGTTTTTTCCATTTAAGGCATTTTGGTGCACATGAAATGATATCTTCGCAATGTGCATCTCCCTGCTGAAGTCCATCACTTTTCAAATATCCTCTCCCACACTGTGACTTGCGACTTGCTTTCTCACTATTTTTACGCTGCCCTTTGATGAACAGAAGTTCTTAATTTCAATGAGTACACTGTTTTTCTTTTTTTTAAAAGATTTTATTTATTTATTTGACAGACAGTGATCACAAGTAGGCAGAGAGGCAGGCAGAGAGAGAGGGGAAGCAGGCTCCCTGCTGAGCAGAGAGCCCGGTGTGGGGCTCGATCCCAGGACCCTGGGATCATGACCTGAGCAGAAGGCAGAGGCTTTAACCCACTGAGCCACCCAGGCGCCCCACACTGTTTCTTTTTAATTAGTGCTTTTAGGCACCAATAATTTGCTACCTCCAAAATCATGAAGACATTCTCCTGTGCTTTCTTCTAAATGTTTTATGGTTTTCACTGTTCACATATACAGCTGCAATCCATCTGAGATTGATTTTTGCATATGGTTGGGTAAGCAGGTCAAGATACCTTTTTCATATAGACATGGAGTTGACTCAGCATCACTTATTAAAAAGACCCTCCTTGCCCAACCACACTGAAACAGCCCCTTGTTCATAACTCAAGTGACGTGTGTGTGTCTATTTCTGGACTCTCTTCTGTTCAATTTGTCTTTCTATTCTTGTGTTAATACCACAGTATCTTAAATACTAAAGCTTATAATACGTCATGATATCTGATGATATCTTTTAAGTCCTCTCGGTTTGTTCTTGTTCTTCAAAGTATTCTTTTTTTTTTTAAGGATTTTATTTACTTATTTGACAGAGAGATCACAAGTAGGCAGAGAGCCAGGCAGACAGAGAGAGGAAAGCAGGCTCCTTGCTGAGCAGAGAGCCCGATGCGGGGCTGGATCCCAGGACTCTGAGATCATGACCTGAGCTGAAGGCAGAGGCTTTAACCCACTGAGCCACCCAGGTGCCCCTCTTCAAAGTATTCTTGACAATTGCTGGACCTTTATATTTCCATACAAAATTTAGAATCTCCTGGTCAATTGTTAAAAACTGCCAGGATTGCACTGTATTAATGAATCTGTAGATCAGTTTTGGGGAGAACTAGTATCATTACAACATGGACTCTCCCAATCCATAAACATGAGCTATTCTTCCATTTACTTAAGTCTTTTTAATTTCTCTCAGCAATGGTGCACTTTTTGTACCTTTTGTTAAATTTATTCTAGGTGTCTGACATTTTTGATGCTACTATAAATGGTATTTCAAATTTCATTTTCTACTTGCTTACTGCTGGCATACAGAAATACAACTATCTCTGTATGCAACAACCTTACTAAATGTACTTATTAATTCTTATAGTTTACCTAAGAATAAAAAAAAAAGATAGAGCTTTGGGTTGTTTTTTTTTTACATAGACAATGATGTCATTTGAGAATAATGATAATATCACTTCCTGCCCTTGAATCATTTGCCCTTCACATTTATTTTCCTTCTTGCTCTGGTTAGGACCTCAGTACTGAATAGGACTGAGGTACAGTGGGCATCCTTGTCTCATTCCCCAATCTCAGGGGGAAAGCTTTCCATAATTCACTGCTAAGTGCAATGTTCTACCGTGACTTTTTTTCAACAATGACTTTTTATCCCTAGATCTTTAATATTCATTACATGGGTAGTTTGCTGCATTTAAGAATCTCTCTTTTTTTATATAAAATGTAACTGTGGGTTTTTAAAATTTTTTATTTTGACTGATTGATTTTGAGAGAGTGAGCAAATGGGGAGGGGCAGAGACAGAGGAAGGAAGTGAATTTTAAGCAGGCTCCATGCTCAGCAAGGAGCCTAATGTGGGGCTCACCCAATGTGGGGCTCGATCTCTCAACCCCGAGATCATGACCTGAGCTGAAATCAAGAGTTGGATGTTTAACTGACTGAGCCACCCAGGCTCCTTTGGGTTTCTTTTTTTTAAAGGTCAATACTTGATAAATTTCTGGCATATGATTTCCATTTTGGGTAGCTATGTTGCTTTCACTAAAATCTATAAAGGGATCTGTCTCTATTTTTTTGTTGTTTGGCTATTATTTTTTTATTGCATTTTGAGAAATAAAATAAAAATAAAAATACATAGATCTGGATTTACATCAAAGATATTCAGGTCACTTAACCACCTTTTTTTTAAAAGGGGGGAAAGAGGGAGGGCCAGAGGGAGAGAATCCCAAACAGACTTCCTTCTGAGTGGGAAGCCCAACACTGGGCTCGATCTCAAGACCCTGAGACCATGATCTGAGCCGAAATCAAGAATAGAATGTTTAACTGACTGAACCACCCAGGTGCTCCTCTTATCTACATTTTTTTAAAAGATTTTATTTATTTATTTGTCGGAGAGAGAGGGAGAGCGTGCGAATGTGCTCGGGCAGACAGAGTGGCAGGCAGAGGCAGAGGGAGAAGCAGGCTCCCTGCCGAGCAAGGAGCCCGATGTGGGACTCGATCCCAGGACGCTGGGATCATGACCTGAGCGGAAGGCAGCTGCTTAACCAACTGAGCCACCCAGGCGTCCCTACATTTTTTTTTTAATTTAAACTGAGATCAAGATAAATTTTGGAGGCTGAAGATCCACTGATTCATTTCTTTCATTTAAGAAGCAATTTTAAAGCAATTACAATGTACCAAGAATGATGCTAGGTTCTAGGACATTTGAAGGCTGAACATTCATCAATTAACTACTTATTTCACTTAATAAGAATTTTTTTGAGAAATTATGGTACACCTGGGACTGTGCAAGGCCCTAGAGATATAGAGTTCTCCTCAAAGAGGTCCGATTACACAGGAAGAGACTGAAACCCAGACACTGATCATATAGCATGGGAAGTTCACTGACATACACACGCACGTGATCATACACACAGGGGCAGTCAGCATTTGCGAAGACTTTGCACAGGTGATGCCTGCACTGAAGCTTAAAAGAGAAATATAAGTTAGTTAAGTAAAAGGGGAATAGAAGTAGGAATATTGCGTCAAGAGTAAAGGGCTAAAAGTAAGCAAACTAAACAGCATCATTCATTCATTCATTCCACAAAAACCTACTGAGTTTTTCCTATGTCACAGATGTTGTATTAGGCACAGGTACTGATAAGTAAAAAACCGATATAGTCCCTGCTCTCCTGAGTAGCTCTGACATAAAGAAGAGGCATTTATAAAATGACATATAAGACCTTTCATCTAAATATCCATTAACTTGGTTTTTTCTCAAGATTTTATTAATTTATTCATTTGACAGAAAGAGAGCACAAGCAGGCAGATTGGCAGGCAGAGGGAGAGGCAGAAGCAGGTTTCCTGCTGAGCAGAGAGCCCAACATGGGGCTCAATCCCAGGACCCTGGGTTCATGACCTAAGCAGAGGCTTAACCAACTGAGCCACTAGGCACTCCTAAATATCCATTAACTTCTAAACACTTTCTGGTAATATAGTCTGCACATTGTTATATTACTATGACAAAAGTTAATAATATGTATATTAAATAGCTCTAATTTAAGAGTTTCTAACTTTTTAGTGGGAGGTCTCAGAAATTCATTTACAGTTTGGTTGTTCTTAAACAAAAGCTTATAAATCAAACTATATTATAAATGGCGGTTAGGTTTACTCTCTGGCGCCCAAAGCCAACTTTATGCATAATACACATGGTGTAAAGCATGAACTGTCCTATTTCCAATATACAGAATCACCGTTATGTCAAGTGAATGGGAAAATGTAAGGCTCTGGGGAACACACTGTAAAATAAAACATAGACCTGGATCTCACAGGAGTTAAAATCTAATGAGAGACAAGTAACTATACAAACGAACGTATAATGACAATCTGAGATGAATGCTAAGATAAAAGGAAGAGAACAGTGGACATACGAGCACCTGAGCCTGATCCTGAGGTCTGGGAAGACTAATCTGGCAACTTGGCAAAGGGATGAAAGAATTATGATTTTCATTTTCTTTGGGCAAATACTCGGTAATGGAATCACTAGATCATAGGGTAGTTCTAATTTTTTGAGAAATCTCCATACTGTTTTCCATAGTGGCTGCACCAGTTTGCATTCCCACCAGCAGTGCACAAGGGTTCCTCTCCACATCCTCACTATCGCTTGTTTCTTGTGCTGTTGATTTTAGCCATTTTGACAGATGTGAGGTGATAATCTCATTGTGGTTTTGATTTGCATTTCCCTGATGATGAGTGATGCTGAGCATCTCTTCATGTGTCGGCTACCTGGATGTCTTCTTTGGAAAAGAAGTCCTTTGCCCATTCTGTTTTGTTTTCTTTTAAGATTTTATTTCTTTGACACAGAGAGGCAGATGCCTAACGACTGAGCCACCCAGGCACCCCTGCCCATTTTTAACTGGATTCTTTCCCCCCATGTTGAGCTGTGTAAGTTCCTTATATATTCTGGATATTAATTCCTTATCAAGTAATGTACAGAATGTGGAATTGTTACATTGTATACCTAAAACTAATATAATACTGTATGTTAATTATATTTCAATAAAAAGAAGTGAGGAGGATGAAAGAACATTCTGGACAGGATGTTAAGGGAACAGAGACAAGATCAGCATAGATAACATAAAAAAGGGAAGGAGGAGATTGCCATGAGAAATGCCCACCCAGACCACACAATACCTTTTTTCTAAGAGCAAAGGGAAGCCCCTGAAAGATCGAAAGCAATGGAGTATCATGGCAGATCTACGTATTAAACAGCCCATCCCACTGTACCACAGTGAAAAGATTGTAGAGAGTCCAGACTGGAAGCAAAGCATCCAGTTAGGAGGTTACCATGCTGATCCAGGAGGGAGGGGACAGTGGCTCAGACCACGGTAGCAGCAGCAGAGATGGAGTAAAAGATAAATGAGTTGGACAGGTATTGAGGTGCTAGGACTTGTCGCAGGATTACTGAGAGGGCAGAGAGAAAGAGGGTGTCAGGGATGACTACAAGTCTTAAGAGTTATTTAGGAAGAACTGATTGAATGCTGCAAGTGAGGCAGAAAAGTAACGGGTGGTATCCAGACATATGCCTTGAACAATAGTGCATAATGACTTAGCCACTGAAACTCACGGAGACAGAGCAGGAAGTTTAGGAAGAGAGGTGAGGAGTTTCATTTTGGACTCGCTGCATTTGAGATACTTCGAGTGTTCCATGGTACAAGACAAGCAGGCAGTTTGGAGACAGGAGTCTGACACTGGGATAGTGTGGAGTAGAAACAAAGCAGTGAGATTCATGATTTTGCAGGTTACAGTTGGCGCCACTGGTGGGGTGGAGATGAGACTCTGGGGAAGTACCACCGTAAGGAATCAGGGTTGCAGGTCTCACCATCTCTTATGTTAATTAGAACCCAACCTCCTTTAGCCACATGCTAACCCCTAAGGAAATCATATCTTGTCTGTGTAACCTCCCCAAGTTTAATTACAAACCAGGAAGGGTTGACTGAGAATTAGATTCACTATTTTCCTTCAATGGAAACCAAATGTTGAGTAAAGAAAAGCAGAAGAATTTAACATTTCAGCCTCTTTTGCAATCTTCCTCTTCCTATATGAGAACTCATCTTTCTCCAACCTCTCTAGCCTCTTACTGCAACAAACATTTGTCAGACAATATGCACAAGCCAGGCTTGTACCACTCTCAGAAAACCATTTGCAGATCTGGGATATGATTAATCATTATACCTAATATTTATTTTTCATTATTAAATTTTAGCTGCATGCCAAGACAATGAAAAATTAAATTTGGTATAAGGCTTGTGGAGAGCCAAATACCACTCTAATACCACCTCTGGTACAATCTTTTACACTTCTAGTTACCACAGCAGGGTACTGGGAAAAGTTCTCAATAAGCAATAACTGCACCTTGGATAAACCTCACTGGCTACAATACTGTCACTGCACAAAGCTATAATCCTGTATATTTCAAACCTTGTTAAAAAGTGTGTCTAGGGGCACTATAGGAAAAAAAACTGAGGGTTGCTGGAGGGGAAGTGGGTGGGGGGATGGGATAAGTGGATGATGAGCATTAAAAAGGGCACTTGATATTAAAAAAAAAAAATAAGAAAGAAAAGTGTGTCTGGGCGCCTGGGTGGTTCAGTCAATTGGATGACTGACTCTTGATTTCGGCTCAGACCCTGAACCAGAGGTTGTGGGAAGGAACCCACATCAGCCACCATGCTCAGCGGGAGTCTGCTTGAGATTCTCTCTCCCTCTGCCCCTCCCTTCCCCACCCCACACACACTCTCTCTCTCAAAAATAAACAGATCTTTTTTTAAAGTGTGTCTAAAATAACTTGGCTCACTTTCCTGGTTTTGCTACATAGAAAATAGTGGCCATATGAGCAGGCACTCAGTACATTGACTATTACATTCTTTAGGACCCTTGGTTACAAGTGACAGAAGTCCATCTGAAAGCAACTTAAGAAAAAAGAATGTTGGGGGCACCTGAGTGGCTCAGTGGGTTAAGCCTCTGCCTTCGGCTCAGGTCGTGATCTCAAGGTCCTGGGATCGAGCCCCACATCGGGCTCTCTGCTCAGCAGGGAGCCTGCTTCCCCCTCTCTCTCTGCTGGCCTCTCTGGCCTACTTGTGAACTGTCAAATAAATAAATAAAATCTTTGAAAAAAAAAAAGAAAAAAGAATGTATTGCCTTTGACAGCTTAGACAGCTCACTGACTGAATCTAAAAAAAGGTGCAGAATCTGAGAAATCAGGGAAGACCACCACCAATACACCTTACCCACTGGGATTTCAACTTGTTTCTGCTTCTCTTTATGAGTTAGTTTCATACATTGTTATTATAAATTCATCCTCTCTGTGGGGTGGGAAAGATGTCACCGCAGTCAGAGTTTGTCTGCTTCCTTTCCACTCAAGTTGCTTTTTCCCCATGTCCAAGTAACAAGAACAAGGAATAATTCTGTTTGCTGGGACTATGAGATATTTCATTGGGTCAGGCCTGGGCCAGAGGGAGAGATCTGCTATCACAATAAAGAACATGGCAGATTTTTCTGAGGTCTACCAAATAAAATCATTACCATACAGTCCATACAATGGCGATGCCCAAAATCTTATATTTTGGATGGCATGAAAAAAACCTGTAACAATTCCCCAGAATCATCCTTGTGAATGCTTATTCTCATTAGGGAGTATTGTGTACATAGACAGAATAAGACTGGGGACTGAAGCCTGTATGTCACTGAACATCCCTAAAATATTATATTTGTAGTAAATGTTAATCTCCAAAAAATTAGGATATAAAAATCATTTTCAGTTACTTTTGAACTCAAATTTGCCATCTTTATTTTTTTAAAGATTTATTTATTTATTTGTCAAAGAAAGAGAGAGAGAGAGAGAGCACAAACAGGGGGAATGGCAGGCAGAGGGAAAGCAGGCCTCCCACTGAGCAAGGAGCCTGATGCAGGACTTGATCCCAGAACCACCAGACAGGCAGATACTTAACTGACTGAACCACCCAGGTGTCCCTCAAATTTGCCATCTTTAGTTTAGATTTTACTACCTGCAGTACAAGTATAAGGAAAATCTAGGGGTGCCTGGGTGGCTCAGTAGGTTAAAGCCTCTGCCTTCGGCTCAGGTCATGATCCCAGGGTCCTGGGCTCAAGCTCCTGCTTCAGGCCCTATGCTGAGCAGAAAGCCTGCTTCCCTTCCCCTCTCTCTACCTGCCTCTCTGCTTGCTTGTGATCTCTGTCAAATAAATAAATAAAATCTTTAAAAAAAATCTAAACCAGTAACTTTTAATTTGGTAATTGAGCTAATCTTTTTCAGGATCCATTAATCACATACTCATGGTATTCTTTTCATGAGCTTCTGTTTTTTAAAATCAACATCATCATGACATAAACATTAATGACAGATTTGAGTAAAGAGGAAGGAAGTATACCTCTAGCCATGATTCCTGGGAGAACTGAACGCTAATAACATTTACTGTAGCTTAGTTCTCTTTATCAGTCCTTCTTCAAAAACAAAAAATTATAGGGACCAAAAAGCCATTTTTCAAACATGATAAACAACACTGTTTGCAAGACTCATTAACTGAAATGTGAATGCTTAAATCATCAAGAAACTAATCCATTTCAGGATATGTTTAACAGCAAAATGTACAGTTTATGTGAATTTGTTCCTTGGTCAAGATTCACCAGTAATTCAAAATATACAATTAAAGTACTTTTATTATTCAAAATACAAAGTCATTTGTATGTAAAATTAGCCAAGAATACAGTCATTTTACTTAGAAATGTCATCTGAGTCTTAAGTAAAGCAAATCTGACATGAATAAGACATTCAGTTCTCCCTCTAAAATTACTGCACCAAACTTTAATTAGGCATTAATATTCCAGAGGCCCTGGCATTTGGATTCTATTATGTATGTAAAATTTTTAAAAAACTGATTTGATGTTTTGGACCTTGTATAAAACCCTTTTCTGTAAATATCTCTGGAATTCCAATTCTAAGGAGACTTTTAATCTGGTTATTGTAGCTGATCTGACTCTCAATATCAGGAAGACTGAAATGATTCCATGACTGTAAGCTCGGTGTCCTTTTGTCATGCAAATGACATTCCCTGTGCTAGCGCTAATTTGATATATCACAGGTGCAGAAAGCAGAGATTACATACTAGTATAAAGACACAGACATTCGAAACCTCTTTAGACTTTTGCATACCTTTTTCAAAGCTTGTAAAACTTGCTGGGATGTTAACAAGTAAACTGAGAAAGTAGCAGGACATGGGAACTGGACTCAAGAGTGACACGTTTATTGACATGCCTCCTTGGACAAGTCCCTCAACGTCACTGTGTCTTAGTTTTCTTGTTTTCAGTGGAGGTAATAATAGCTACATCAGAGAACTGTTTGTGGCGATAAATAAAAAGATGAACTATCAATGTTCTTGGTCATACAACAGGAAAGTCTGACAAGTAATTCTGATGAGTAAGCCACAGTTTAACCCCTCAAGACGCTACATTTAGTCTGTGCCAGAAGAGTTCAAATGCCAGGTATAGAGATGCCGGAGCCCCACCGTCAGTATTTCTGTCTCAGTGGGTCCACACTTCAGGTTTAAAAAGTTCCTCGGTGAGCAGAAATTCTGATTCTGTTTTCTAATGCTTTTGGTTGTTCCTGTACCATTAACGGTTTTTGCATGTCAGTAAGTATCTTTCTACAACATGATTTCAAAGGGCTTCAGAGTATAGGTGCACTGTTATAGTTTGTTTCCGATTTGTGCTTGGCCTCTAGTTCAAGCTAGGCACCACATATATTAATACCCTCGCTATTTACAAAGCGGCCCTAACTTGAGTCTTAATGCCCAGGCACAGCCTTATGGCTTTGTAGAGAGGAGCGCTTAAGACGTGGTGGAGTCTGGGGGCACCTGGGTGGCTCAGTGGGTTAAAGCCTCTGCCTTCGGCTCGGGTCATGATCTCAGGGTCCTGGGATCGAGCCCCGCGTTGGGCTCTCTGCACAGCAGGGAGTCCGCTTCCTCCTCTCTCTCTCTCTCTGCCTGCCTCTCTGCCTGCTTGTGATCTCTGCCAAATAAATAAATAAAATCTTTAAAAAAAAAAAAAGATGTGGTGGAGTCTGGCGTCAGTCTGAACTCACCCCAACCGTGGACAAACTGGTTAGCACTGCAGGCGCCAGTTCCTACATCTATTAAATAAGGACAATCATAATGCCACCTCATAAGGGAGGGATGCTTAAATCTGAATATGTAAGGTACTTAGCACAATGCCTCGCAAAACACAAACAATAATTCTTAACTATTGACAGGGAAAAAGGAAGGAAAAACACAGGCTCTGACATCCTTCACAGCTGGTCCTGGCTATTCTCCTAGTGACCATAAACAATGTCACAGAATATCAGACAAGCCCACTTTAGTGACTGTGGTCACCAAATGACCCACTCTATAAACCTGCCTGAACACAGATAAAACATGAATACTGTCCAAACCACAAAATATGAAATAGTCCTTCCAGGAAATGAGTGACTGCTGCTTCTTTGTCTCATTCTAGTGTCCCCCTTGGCAAAAGTACTCAGCTACCCAGTCATTAAAAAAAAATCCCCTCTTCTTGGCAGCATCCAAACGAAAGCAAAGCCCCCAGTTCCTCACCTCCTTCCCAAATAACCTAACACAAGTCCAGTTCACTAATAAGTGCTTTCTAACCCCCTCACTGAGAGGCCCCGCAGCTCCCCAAGGTACTTCTCCCCAGCTGCAGCTTGCAATAACCCCACCTTGTTCCACTCAAGCTGAACAAGTATGTCCCTGATGGTCTTCAGCTGGAGGCCATCGCTGGTATTGTTCCAGAACCCTTTCTTCGTTATGGAACTACAATGTAGGAAGCTTGCTTTCACCTTGAACTTTATCTGTTTATCATTTAAAAAGTAGAGGTAGGAACCAGAAAGCAAAGGTCATCCACACTTGAGAAACACTAACACAGATTAAGGATTAAGAAACTCTGCAACTTTGGAGGGCACCTGGATGGCTCAGTGAGAAGAGTGTGTGAATCCTGATCTCGGGGTGGTGGGTTTGAGTCCCACGTTGGGTGCAGAGATTATTTAAAAATAAGATCTTAAAAAAAAAAAGCACTGCAACTTCTGTAAAAGGGTCACTACAACTTTGTATCAGAATTTTCATTAACCACAAAACACACTGGTAGAATGCAGGGTCTGCATATTACTCAAGACTAAAGTTTTTTCTAAAGTGTCTAGCTGTTCCTAATTTATAAATGGGTTGTTCCAGAAATTCACTTAAGGTTTGTAACACAGAGCTTCTAATTGAAACCGATTAATAAATGGTCATCAGGTTTACTGTTCATCCCCAAAGCCTATTTAATCCTGAATACATGTGAAGTACTATTCCAAATGCACCATCATTTATGCCTTCTTGTCCAGGTAAAAATGCAAAATGCATTCTCGTTGTGGGAGGTCTATCTCACCAGTATCACCAAAAGTAGCAGTATAAATCGTGCTGGTGCCAGATTTGTAGCTGGTGCTCGCTATAAATGTAGAAGAGGTGTGACCAGGACGGTTTGGGCTGCACCAGGCTTTATTAGACTGCATAGGAAGAAGATTGGAGTTAGGCGGCAGGGTTGGTTAATCCAGTCAGAGGCTCAATAAAGTATCCAGGACCCAGGTGGGCGAGCCCACCCCCAGCTCTTTGCCGTTAGTCAGAGTATCAGGGATGGTTGCAGCACTTGAGCCTCATTTCCACGCAGACGACATAGCCCAGTGAGGAAGAGGAGAGTTTATGTCACAGTGATCTCTTCTTGGGGTAGGGGAATCTTCTTTGCCAGAAGCACTCCCCACCCCGCGACACACACGCACAAGTTTCCCACGCTATGAAAGGAGTGTATCACATGGCCATGCTGAAACCAATCAGTGCACGAGGAAAGGTTCCCAATGCTACTCACACAGAGGACTCAAACCTCAGAGCTACAGAAACAAAATTCCGATTCTCAGCAACAGTAGGTTTTAAAAGTTCCCCAGCTGTTCCAAGAGTATACTTAGAAGCTAAGCCTACTGCATTAGCCTAATCAAGTTTCACCCCCGCATGGGCTCTGGGGCTCTGCCAGCAGCCATGGGGCAGGCAACAGTTAAGTCCGGAGGTGAGCACCTAACTACATCCTCCGTGTAGACACACCTTGCTATAACCGCCAGAAGGAGTCTCTGAAGGCCGGTCACCCACTAGGTGACCCGTAATGACAAACTTAAAAGATGTGTTATAAGAGATTTGATGGCAACCTTCATCTGTAACCCCTGCAAAAACTGGAAAATGAAGAAAATACCTTATAAACGTTAGCTCCCAATTGTTAAACATAAAAGCCATTTAGGCAGAGGTGGTTATACTGTCATGGCGGCCTACATAAGCAAACCCAAATCGGCCTGTAGATGCCTCAAGGTTATGAAATCAACACACCAACAATAACCAACACAAAGAACCAAGGAGGCTTGAAGTGAGAGACAACCATGCCCTTACTCCGCGTCCGCCTTTTCTCCAGGAAATCTCTGGCCCGAGCGCCGGTAGCCCGAGCCCGCGCCACCACTCCCGGTTCCGTGCTTCCCGGTTCGAACGGATTTCCGCTCAAGGAAACGTAACATTTTAAATGTGCCCCAGCTTAGCGTTTAACAGTTCTCATCTCAGAACAGGGAACCGGAGGAGACCCCAACAGCCCCCAGGAACACGGAGCAACAAGCACGAGTACCTGCGGAGCCCCTTCAGCTCGCTGCTTTCTCCCTGTGTGTGGGGACGGCGGGCGAGTCCCTCTCAGATGCTGCCTCCTCTCTGCGTTCTGAGCTTCCTCACGTCACTTGAGCATTTCTTTTTCCCTACAGGGTCCCGAAAGCAGCTGGACTGGGGGGCTGTGTCCGACTTAAAAACCGGACCGGGTCCGGGACCGACTGGTTCCGCCTTAGAAACTGCTCCGGGGATGGCCTGGGGCCCACTTACAAACCGGACCGGGTCCTGCGTGAGGCTTCAGGTGAATACACTTCTGTCCTATGGCTGCACAAGGATTAATCAAGTACGGCCACGGTGAGGAACGTTTCGCCATCTGAGATAACCTTATCAATTTACGAGGTGCCCCAGAGAAAGAGGGGTCTCGGCCCTCAGTCACTCAGTGTCTACTGACTACAAAGGGTGGAAAGATAATTATTTTTCCTCCTGTACAGTTTCTGGGGGCCAGGACCGGCTGGGACATGGGACACCCCCACTCACTCTGGAGCAGGCAGGAGGCATCCTGGGAAAACTGGCAGAGGCCAGCAAAGGGTAACAAGTCTTACCAAAGTCAGCCCTCCCAGACCTGTTGCCTGGTGGAGAGAAGGTGAATTTCACATTTTTCCTTCCTTTCCAAATTCGGATCGGCTTAAAAAAAAAAAAAAAAAAGGTTAACTATCCTTTCTCTCCTAAGGACAGCGATAGCCTTCTTTTTTGTCTCATTTTGCATCCTGAGAACTTGGCTTGGCAACCATCAGACCAGGGGACCCCAAAAAGATAGCTGAGCAGAAATGTGTGTTGCGTCCTATTCATAGCTACATAAGCCTGGGCAGAAATGTGGATTGCATTCCACTTGTGGCTAGATTCCTACCAACTGTGGGACCTGATAGTATTGGATAAGAATTGTTACCCTTTGCTAGTCTCTGCAAAGGCATCTTTCCCAGAGTGAGTGAGGTGGGGGATCCGGTCCCGGCAGGACTTAACCTGGCCACCAGAAACTGTAGGGGAAGAAAAATTACCCAGTAATTCCAGCTTTCAGGGTAATTGTCCAAGTCTTCTTTCTATTGGTGACCTTAGGAAGTGGCTCTGGATCTTGGGAAGGTAGTAACTTTTGCACCTCTTTGAGAACCCCTCTTGGCGCTATGGGATTGTTGAATACTACCAGGAATATTTACTGTTTGTGTCAGCTGAAACCTGACAAGATACTCAAAAAGGAGTTTTTAAAGCATCACTATGGTCACAATTGGACAAATCGGAACCTGATATTGAGAGCCTGATAATTTTTTTTTTTTTTTTAGGATTTCTCCCCTAAGCTAAAATAAAAGAAGAGCATTCTGAAGCCACTGTTGGAATGATTTGCTAAAATGTTCTAAAGACAGGGAACCTGGGTGGCACAGTTGGTTAAGTATCCAACTCTCATTTCGGCTCAGGTTCCCATCTCAGGGTCATAAGATCCAGCCCCCAGTGGTCTCCGTGTTCAAGGCAGAGTCTGCTTGAGGGTCTGTCTCCCTCTCCCTTTGCCCCTCCCCCCTACACTCTCACTCTCTCTCTAAAATAAATCTTTTTTTTTTTTAAGATTTTATTTATTTATTTGACAGACACAGATCACAAGCAGGCAGAGAGGCAGGCAGGCAGAGAGAGAGGAGGAAGCAGGCTCCCTGCCCAGCAGAGAGGCCGATGCGGGGCTCCAGCTCAGGACCCTGAGATCATGACCTGAGCTGAAGGCAGAGGCTTTAACCCCCTGAGCCACCCAGGCGCCCCTCTAAAGTAAACCTTTAAAATAAAATGTTCTAAAGAAACCCAGTTCTAGGAGGCAGACCATAAGAGACTCTTAACTACGGAGAACTAACTGGGGCTGCTGGAAGGAAGAAGGATGAGGACATGCACTAGGTGGATGATGGACATTAAGGCCAGCACTGGATGGGATGAGCACTGGCTCTTACATGTACGTGATGAATCATTAAATTCTACTCCAGAAACCAATAGCACACTATATGTTAAATAACTTGAATTTAAATTTTAAAAAAATTAAAGGAACCCAGGTCTAAATCTAGAACATAAATCTTTTGATAACCATCTTAATTGCAGATCTTCTCCCTGATACAAAGAAGCAAATGGAGGATAATGTAGTTGGATAGCCCCGTCAGTGGCTAGAAATTGTTCAGACTGCAACCCAATTCTTTGAGGAATTAAAAATTGTACTTACAATGGAGTCTTTTCAAGGATGGAAATGCAGCTCTAAAAACAATTCAAAGCCCACCTCTCCTTTTTACCAATCCCAAACTCTGCCCTATTCATCCCAAAAGGCTCACAGATATTGTAAAAGATCTGGATTTAGGAAACAAAAGCTCTTCTTGGAGAAACAGCCTTTCTCTGTGGCTTTGAGATGCAAATGCTCTATCTGGCTTTCTCTAGAAACCCAGAGCCAACTCTTGAAGTGCAAACTTCAGGAAGAGAATTCTTATAAGAAAAACAAAAAGAAGCTATTTGGAAATTAGGCTAAACGAAAAATCTTAAAAGTTTTTTTTCCCACAAATATTAGTAAAAGCTTTAGCCATCTGAGCAGGTAACCCTACCTTATTCTGTTGGAAACACAATTTAGATATGACCATTCTTTTATAAACTAATGAGTTTTGTATTATCATACCTGTCCCATGGCTAAAATTTTAACATGGAAAGCTATAAGATCTCTGTGTCTTGTATGTGGTCTGTCTGTCATATATGTGTGGTATTTTTCTACCTCCACATGATATTTCCAAAATTAATTTGTAAAAAACTTCTACTTAATAGGCTTAAAGACAAACAAGTATTCATATAAATCAAACACACTCTCAGAAATAGAAACTAGGGGCGCCTGGGTGGCTCAGTGGGTTAAAGCCTCTGCCTTCAGCTCCGGTCAGGGTCCTGGGATAGAGCCCCGCATCTGGCTCTCTGCTCAGCGGGGAGCCTGCTTCCCCCCCCCCCCCCCCCCCCCCGCCTCTCCGCCTACTTATGATATCTCTCTCTGTCAAATAAATAAATAATCTTAAAAAAAAAGAAATAGAAACTAACCCAAATGTTTTTCAAGTTCACATCATGTAGGATAATCTTCAGTAAATAAAAGCTAGTTTAACTGTGTTGGTTTAATTAAAACAGGCATGTCTTGAGAATTACCGGCATTAAAACAAAATACTTGAATTTACCTAGGTTTACTAAAAGTCAAATAAGCTAACATATGTTATCTCTGTTACAGAATGTATAAGCAAGAACAGTTAGCTGTTTAAAGTCTCTTGAAATTTTCATGAGTAATCTAAACATAAGTGTTAAGAACAAGTAAATAAGTGTCAGTAAAAGTTGATATATTTTCAATTAAATATTCTCTATGGCATGTCTACTTAAATACAGTTTCCCAAATTTTTTTGAGAACTTGAAATCCTAGTTATACCGAGATAAGTTAAATGATGGCTATTCATTGAATATCTCAATCATTCCAAATAGGATAAAATACTAAAACATTAATTACTGAACACCCCTTTATCCTTTTGGCTTTATTTTACAGAGGAACTAAAGATATTTGGATCTATTAGTAGACATCTTTTATAACACATCAAAAATTTTACTGAGGAAGAATATACTTCTAGAAATTATGAAATATATTTATAAATTCCCCAATCCACAGAATGCTAGTGTAACTGACAGTCAATGTTGCTTACTTCTTAGTTTTCACTAGAAATAAAGGACTCTCTGGGTTAAGAATTCTAATCAACATATGTAATTAAAACTATTTAGGGGGCACCTGGGTGGCTCAGTGGGTTAAAGCCGCTGCCTTCGGCTCAGGTCATGATCCCAGGGTCGTGGGATCGAGCCCCGCATCGGGCTCTCTGCTCTGCGGACAGCCTGCTTCCTCCTCTCTCTCTGCCTCTCTGCCTACTTGTGATTTCTGTCTATCAAATAAATAAATAAAATCTTTAAAAAACAAACAAACAAACAAAAAACTATTTAGGAGGGGGGACTAGCTGGCTCAGTCAGAGAAGCATGTGACTCTGCTCTCAGAGTCATGAGTTCAAGCCCCACCGGGGGCATAGAGATTCCTTGAATAAATAAAACTTTTTTAAAAACCTACTTAGAAATAATAAGGGTGAAAGGAAACTACTGTATACTCCTGAAACCAATGTTACACTGTAGGTTAACTAACTACAATGTAAATAAAAAATGGATACAAAAAAAAGGAAGAAGGAAACTACCGTGTATCTGTAACCTGAACCGGATCCTGAATTCCAGTTTCCTCAAGTGTCTGGCTACAGCTCTCCAGGCTAACGTTTCTAATTTTCTCCCACTTTTCTGACTTGGAATCACCAAGAACGAAGGCTGCCCTTGAACCTCCCTGGAAGGAAACCATAACCGGTCCTTCTCAGTGCCAAGACGGCAGCCAAACTTCAGGGACTTGAACTTGGGTCCACTTCTCCCCATGAAAAAGGGCTCCTCCAGACTCTTGGAACTGCATGCCAGCTGGAGATCTAAAATTAAAGTTGACTAGGGAGGTTCCTCCTCAGAAGCAGGTGGCATCTGGAGGTGGACAGCTCCCCCAAGGCCATGGCTCCAGATCTTCATCTCCAATCTGAACCTTTATTCCTTCTGCCTTTCCGCTACCTGCCCCTTCTCTCTGGTAACGCACAGCAAAATACCGCTCCTTCGCCTGGGCAACTGTGGCTGAACTACTGCCCGGGCCGTAGCTACACAATCAAGTCTCCAGACGTTCTTGCTAAGATGGTTTCGGATAAGAGAACCGCTTTAGGTGACTTACGGGCTGGACGAGGAGGAGCCGGCGCCACAGCAAGTACTTCCTGCAGCACCTGGACCCACACGTCTGGCCTCTCAGCAAATACAGTAAATTAACAAACCAGCCGCTTGGCTGAAGCAGGCTGCTGTCCCCTCTTTGATTTATTTGAGACCCACTGGCTTGGCTCATGGGAGCCCTGGCTCAGTCTCTCCATGTTATCCTCCTCGTGGTTGTCATTGTAATTCCCCTTGTACGGTGTGTTCACTCCGAAGTCTTCAGTGCGTGTTCACAGCCATCAGCAGCACATCAGATGGTCCCACTGGGCTTGGACAAACAGAAACAAGATGAACGACGAGATGACCAGCAAAAACATTTCTTCCACGGATCTGACATCCTCACCTATGAGGTTCACAGTGAGACAGCTGCAACTTAACTCTCATGGTGACTGAGAGTGGCACTCACACCAACGTTGTGGTCACTCTCTCATGGGGAAGAAGAGGACCGAAAGGGGGAAACTGTTCAATTAATTCAACAAGGAGGCTATCAGACTGAGCAACTGTCTAATGCTTTGACAGCCTGAAACCTAAGCCTGTAAATGCCTCAAGGTTATGACATAAAACACTAAGGGTAACCAGTCACAAACAGCCAACCAGTCTTTACACGATAGCCTGTCAAGAACTTCTTTATTTCTGCCTTTTCTCTAAAAAACCAAAAAACCAAAAAACCCTCTCTGGGCTCCTGACCCTGAAGTAAGTACTCCTCAGCACTTCCCGTTGGCGCTCACTTGACTGCAACTGATTTCTGCTCACAGTCTTAAAGATTTTTAATATGCTTCAGTTTATTATTTAACAGGAGAGACTTGCTCTCTGGGGCCTTTTCTGACACTCTCCCTCCTCCTGGGGAGACATAAGCACCTGTCTGCTCCCTCAGACGGTATGCATGATGCTCACTGCTGGGCCCCTCCTGAAACGTATCTTCTTTGAGGCCAAGGGTAATACCTGTATTCTATTCTAGCTTGTGTGTCTAGCATCCAGAACACGGGAGGCTCAATAAATATCTGTTGAACAGGGTGCCTAGCTGGCACAGTGGGTAAAGCAGGTGACTCCTGATCTCAGGGTCGTGAGTTCAAGCCCCCATGCTGGGCATAGAGATTACTTAAATATATATATGTATATATATTTTTTTCAATGAATGAATGAGGTCAAGGAGAAATGACCAGGGAACGCCTAATATTAATGGTAAGCATGTACCCACCACTTATTATGTGCCAGGCACTACACAAACACATGTACACTGAGTAGATTTATTCCTAAAACAACCTGAGGAGGTAGGAGCCACTATTATCTTTAAATGTGAGGAAACTGCATCACAGAGAGACTAATCACTTGTCCAAGGTCACAAACTAGAAGTGACAAGTGTGGCACTGGATCACAGAGCCCTCTATGTTCTCTACCTTAGCACGTAAGAGGGAAAAGGATGCTCAGCCCACATTAAAGATGGAGGCTTCTCTAGTGGTTCCCAATCTAGAGGAGGCCAGCAAGGGGTGCTGTCACTGAAGGCTTTTGCATTCTTGGACTGTTTAGGGGCAAGAGAGGAAAAGGTGTTGCTCAAGGACATAAGAAGGAGTGGAAATGGAGAGAAACAAAAGAAAGCATCTAAAGTATTGCCCTGCAAGGTTAGAGTCTGGAAAGGAAATCTCCATTCTCCAACAAGAAAAATAAAAATGCTAATTTTCTCATGTGGTTTAGCCATGACAGGCAATTACTTGTGCCTTAGAGCTCCCCCTGCTATTTATGGGGAACATCACCATCAACAGCTCATTCCTGATAAGCCACAACCTGAAGAAGGATCACAGCTCCAGTTCTGGTTTCACCACTCTATTATTATTAAAGACACAGCTCACTATCTGTCCATCTTCCCCCAACCTGTCCCTCTCATGGCCCTTATTTTGCCCAGTGGATCTATTGCTCATCCAACTCATTAAGCCAGAAAATCTGGACGTCTCTCAAGATTCTCCTTCCCTTTCCCCTGTCAAGTCCAACTGGTCACTGAGTTTTGGGGATTCTATTTCATAAATCTGTTATCTGTTCATTCATTCACTAAATATTTATTGTGTGCCAGGAATATGCGTGAACTGGATGAGATTCCCCACAGCTCTGCCCTCCCAACATCAAGGAACCGAGCATCTTATGGGGAGCATTTTGGAAATGAAGAGCCCATTCTTACTGCAGCATACCGTAAATGTAAGAAACAGGTAGAAGACTGGGAGGGAATACTGGAGGGGTATGTGATTCATGTAGGGAAGCCTGAGGAGTTTTCTCTTGGCAATGTCCAAGCTGAAATGTGAAGGATGTGTACCAAGAAACCCAGTGGAAGGGAGCGCAAGCAAAAATTTCTGGCTGCAAGAATAGAGCACAACATCAGAGCCGCAAAGGTGGTCTCTAGGCCGATCTTAATCCAGTCACTACACTACCCGAACGCTTTCCATCCCTCAAAACAAAGCAAAAAATTCGGCACCTTCTTTCCTGTCTCTGGAGGTTTGGTCTTGGTCTCCCAGCACTTGTCATTTGTTCATAAAGATCTCCTAAGCACCTCGTTGGTGCAGGTACCTTCTGGTACCAGCTTTACAGCACTTTCCCCCTTGGGGGAATTTTCAACATATTGCAGCAGACCTTGACGGAGCAACTCTTGAGTTCGGGGGACTGAAAACCATGCCAAGACTTAAGATGTTAACGACTTGGTTAAAGACCTCACAGCCTCACTCCCAATGCTCACCCGCCCTCACTGGATGGCTCCAGGCCTGTCACCTGCTAGTCCCAGCCCAGGTATGCCCCAGGGCTTTCTTCACTCCCCCACCACCCTTCGCCCACCTAGACCCGACTTCAAACGGACGTCCTCGCGGAGCCCCAGTCGGCGGCGCTCAGCTCTGCTAAGATGGCCCATGCGGCACGGCCGGTGGTTGCTGGAAGCGGCCGGCGGCTGGCCTCCCCGCCGCCACTGCCCACCCCCAGACAGATCCTCTCCTGGGTGCCTCCCAGCCCGATCCCAGCCCGCGCCGGCCACCTTTCCCACGATCGCGGGAGGGGCCGTCCTGCCGGAAGACCGCGGCCACGGGCAGCACTCCCTGCCTGTCTTTGCGGAGCCCAGGGGGACTCGCGGAGACGCGCCTCGGCGGGAGCGCGCGCGCCCCGCGGCTCTCAGGTCTGGCCACCGCGTGGGGCGGGCCGAGGCGGGACTGAGGGCGGAGCGGCCGCAGCCTCCGCCATTCCCCGCTCCCTCCCCCCACCCCCGCCGCTGCGCGCCACCTCCCCGCCCCCACCCCCCTCCCCCACGGCGCGCGCTCCGCCCGCCCCGGAGCCTCGCCCTCCGCCACGATGAGCAAATGAGCGCGAGCGAGGGCATGAAATTTAAATTCCACTCAGGGGAGAAAGTGCTGTGCTTCGAGCCTGACCCCACCAAGGCGCGAGTGCTGTACGATGCCAAGGTGCCGCCGCGGAGGGACAGGGAGGAGGCGCGGGCCGGGGACCCCGGGACGGGTGGCGGATGCGGATGCGGGTGCGGACGGCGGCGCGGAGCAGGGGAAGTGGCGGGGCCGGGCGCTCCATGCCGGCGGCTCCTCGGCTTGCGAGGCGCCGTGCGTGCAGCAGGGGGCGCTCTCGGGGCGCGGCGCTGGGGAGTCGGGGCCCGGGTGCTTCCGCTTCCGCCCGGCGCTGGGCTGCGCACGCGCCATCGGAAACCTCGCGCGTGCAGTGTCGCGAGGCTGGGGCCACGACGTCGGTTTGCGCACGCGACGCCGGCGAGGGCTACCAGTCGAGGAGGTCGCTTGCCGGCGGCCTTCGCCTTCTTGTTAAATCTTTCACCATTCTGCGCAGCCCACCGTTGCCTGGGCTGCCGTGCGACGCCCTGACTGACCGAGCCAGGTCTTAAACCGTAGCGCCATAGCACTGGCCGTCGATTCACGACGTCATTGCTCGGGAGCACCAATCGTGTCTGGGCCCGCTCCCTCCCGTAGGCCGCGACTCCCCACCCAAGGGCAGTGTTGACCCGGTGCTTTCGTCCCTCGGGGTCTTGCAGCATTTAGGTTTTCAATCCCTGAGTCGCGCCTTTTGCCTGTCCATCTAAGTTTCGGGGACTGGGGTGAGGTAGGGGGGCACTGAGCCACAACTGCAGCTCCTGGGGCCTGGATGACGAGTGGGCGTGGGCACCGCAGTCCGGGTTTGGGGGCTGGCTTCGGGCCCCAGGTGCTTCAGGGCGACTCTGGCCTTAGGGGGACTTCCCGAGGCCTCTAGGTTTCGCGAGTTGTGTTTTCGGGCTCCGCCCCCGAAGCCTCTGGCTGCTTGCTATCCCACCTCCCGCCCCGCCTTGAGCCTCCGTAGGGATGACACGCCCCGTTATTTGCCCCATTTGTTCCCCCTAGGGACACCTCGGAGGGATGGCATAATTTGCCAAACGTCCCGGCCCTGGACGCGGCTAAGCTGGGGATACTACAACTCCCAGAGATCTTAGGGCCTCAGCGCTCTTGTCTGGCCTGGACTCTCTCGTTAGTGACAAATCGGTCGGCCAATGGGCTTCAAGAAGCTGAACCCAGTCTCAATATCTGAGACCAATCGCGGCCTGGTTGGAGGGATGTTTCCTATTTTGAGGCATCCACTCAGGGAAAAAAATGGAATTGAAAGGAAAAATGTTTCAACCCAGCTTTCAGTCTAAAAAAGGAGAGAACGCTTTCTTTTCTTTTAAAAAGAGATCTGTGATCTAGTTTTCCTGATCTAGCTTCCAATATTCTCTATGTTCTGTCATTTGCGGACAATATTTCCTGGTTTCAGATTGTCGATGTTATTGTTGGGAAAGACGAAAAAGGCAGAAAGATCCCAGAATATCTGATCCATTTTAATGGTTGGAACAGAAGGTGAGTGTACTTGTTAAACGGGATTGAAAACTGATCATCTTTGCAGCACAAGAACATTGCAAACTTATTTAAGTTTTAGAAACACTCGTAGAAAAGCTTCACTTCCTGTTTGCTTTTTTAATCAAACCTTGCCTATTCTGAAGAATGATTACTTTTAAGTCAATTATATTTGGGTTCTCTGTGGGTAATTCTAGAAACCCTAGTTCTTCTGTGTCTGCATGAGTTTCTTTTTCAATTTATTTGCATCTTTTTTGTGATTTTAAAATGTTTAAATAGTTTTCTAAAACATAAGTACTTCTGGGACACTTCTGCTTCTGTGAGGTGCTTTTAGCATTTGTTTCATATCAACCTAAAGTACTGAATTTTACATGTTTTTCCTTTTTTTGTTTGATTAGCTGGGATAGATGGGCAGCTGAAGATCATGTCCTTCGTGACACCGATGAAAATCGGAGATTACAGCGTAAATTGGCAAGAAAAGCTGTAGCTCGCCTGTAAGAACACAAAAATCGTGACAAAATTGTTATTCTGTGTGTTTTCTCTTGGTGTTTAGAACCTTTAAAATATTAAAGTAAAAATATGACAAACATGGCTTATTAGTAACCTTATATATTTAAAGTGTGCTCGTGAAGAATTGCTCATATTCTAAATTCTGTTTTTTCACAGAGGTTACTGTATAATCTTCTGAAGTGGAGATTAACATTTATGTTCTGGAATTTAATGACTTTTAGGTTCTTAAGAATCGTTGTTGTATCTTGGTTGTACTTCAATACCTGTATCAGTCAGCAGCAAACTTTATTTCAGTTGTGTTTTTCTTTTTTCAGGAGAAGCACAGGAAGAAAGAAGAAGCGCTGCAGGTTGCCTGGTGTTGACTCTGTCTTAAAAAGCCTCCCTGTTGAAGAAAAAGATGAAAATGATGAAAACTGTGAGTGGTTTGACTTCCTTTTCTCTGGCTAAAGGAACTTTCACCTAATCCTTTTATACCACAGGATTGAGGGGTAGGAGTCTTTGCAGTTACAGACAAGGAAACATTTTAAGCTCACCACATACAACATGCGCGCCTTTTGTTCTTAACAATTAAAGTAGTGGTCAGGGGGCGCCTGGGTTGCTCAGTGGGTTAAAGCCTCTGCCTTCGGCTCAGGTCATGATCCCAGGGTCAGGGTCCTGGGATCGAGACCCACATCGGGCTCTCTGCTCAGCAGTGAGCCTGCTTCCTCCTCTCTCTATCTCTGCCTGCCTCTCTGCCTACTTGTGATCTCTGTCTCTCAAGTTAATAAATAAAACCTTTAAGAAAAAAAAATAAAGTAGTGGTCAGTTAGTCCATAATACTTCATCAGTCTTGCTCATGACTGCTGCCTTTTCAGCCAGTGTCTTTATTTGTACTAACCCCTCATGTTTTCTTCTTGGCACTTCCTGAGCCTTGTCCCCAGTTATGAATGCAACAGAGAACCATAGAATCCTAAGTGACTAACCACTTTCAGATCATTAACTTGGGTGGGTTTTGCCTTCATTGAAATTGGTGTTATATTTTTCAAAATAAATCTCTATTCTGAAAAGTACAGTCTTTGTGTTCAGCATTTAAAATATGTGCAGGACTACAGTTAACTATTGCCAATAGTAGGACACACGCTTCACCTTAAAGAACTATAATTGTAGGGGCGTCTGGGTGGCTCAGTCGTTAAGCGTCTGCCTTTGGCTCAGTTCATGATCCCAGAGTCCTGGGATCGAGCCCCGCATCAAGTTCCCTGCTAGGCAAGAAGCCTGCTTCTCCCTCTCCCACTCCCCCTGCTTGTGCTCCCTCTCTCGCTCTCTCTCTCTCTCTGTCAAATAAATAAATAAAATCTTAAAAGAATTATAATTGTAAACGTTAGGGAAGTATATGGTGTCATTTTGCCTGAAAATTTTTGTTTTTCTAGCAATAAGCAGTTCCTCTGCTGACAGTAGTGAAGAAAAGGATGAAGAAATAAGTGAAGAAAGTGATATTGAAGAAAAGACAGAAGTGGTATAAACTTTCTGTTGTAAAAATGCTGTTTTGGGTATATATTTAGTGGTAAAAATATTTGATAAAATTCTTCAGTTGCAGATCATTTTGTAAAAATGCATTGTTTTAACCAGATACTGTAAAGCTGTACTTGATCTTTAAGGGAAAATAACCCTTATTTATATTTATAGTCACTGTATGAACCTCTTGGTAGCTGTTTTTACCTGTAAAATGTTTTCACAAATCATAGTTAATTCTTTCTTCTCATTGTGGCTATGAACTTTGTTTTTATAGCCGTGATTAGTTTTTAAATGTTGTGTATCAGAGTTTGGCATCTTCTGCCTGCCTTCAAAGTTAACATAAATCTCACTGGCAAACTTAAAAGAGGGAGAAAGAAAATTAGCATTGGCAACATGGTTAGTGCCCTGAAACACATTAACTTTTGGCCTTTAATGTACTTTTCTGTAGGACATGTGGCATTCTGGTATGAATGTTGAGGATTAATGGGATTTGTTTCATAGTAGGCTCTCTGTGTTAGTCTTCCTTTGGATATAGACTCTGTTACTGTGACGACTAGTTAAAAATGAAATTGTGATATTGCAGAAGGAAGAACCAGAGCTACACACAAAAAGGGAAATGGAAGAAAGAACAATAACTATAGAAATCCCTGAAGTTCTGAAAAAGAAGCTTGAGGATGATTGTTACTATATCAACAGGAGGAAACGGGTATGCAGGGAGAATACATAAAACATGGATTTGTAAGAGAACTCTCATTCTGCCCTATTTTACAGTCACAGACTCAAACAATTAAGAACCTTGTAAGAATGAAATTCATATCTTAAGTTTTATAGTGAGTTAGGTTTTAAAGTTCTCTGACAGTACTCTTCTGCTGCTGATTGAATTAAAGCATGCACAGTCTCCCAGTGTTGGCTGTCCATTAGAATCCTCTAAGGAGCTTTGTCAAACTCCTCATGCCTGGGCTTCATTCAGGAGGTTAAGACATGGGGCACCTGGGTGGCTCAGTCGGTTAAGCGTCTAACTCTTGGGTTTCAGCTCAGGTCTTGATTTCGGGGTCCTGAGATCAAGACCCGCAGTGGGTTCTGTGCTCAGTGGGGAGTCTGCTTGAGATTCTCTCGTTCCCTCTCCCTTTGTTCTTTCCTACCCCCTCCCACCTTACTCACATGCACAGATGCGCTCTCTCTCAAATATTTTAAAAAGAGGTTAAGACATAATTGATCTGTCACAGAGGCAGACAGTGGACATAGTCTTCCCAGGTAGCTGCAATTGATCATTAAGATGTGAATCACTGGTCACATTTATTTTTAAAATTTATACTGTAATCTTCATGGGGATATAATTAGTAGAAGCAATCATAGAGCTTCAAAGCATATTTATTTAAAACATTCTCAAACAGAATTGGCTTTATTTTTGAGTTAAAAAATGTATATAGACAAGAACACTGTTTCTTGGCATGTGTGGTTTCTACAATGAGATGCATGCATCACATGCTGTATTTTTATTAACAGTTAGTGAAACTTCCATGCCAGACCAACATCATAACTATTTTGGAATCCTACGTGAAACATTTTGCTATCAATGCAGCCTTTTCAGCCAATGAGAGGCCTCGTCACCATCATGCTATGCCACATGCCAATATGAACGTGCATTATATCCCAGCAGAAAAGAAGTGAGTAGTGAGGGAGGTGGGGATTGATGTCTCAATGGCTCTCTCTTTGTATATTAGGGAAGTGACTTCCATTTAGAACAGGTGACACTCTATTTCTGTAACTTGAAATTCATTTAATAGATCACTCGATTAACTTAATTCATTAAGTAAGAAATTTAATACCAAAATATTGTTCCTTTTACGAACTGTTCAATAACTATTTAGATATCTGGTCTAGATATACTGAGTTTGCACTGCCTCAACATCAAGACCAGTTTTTTTCAGTGACATGATATAGGGAGATAACTCTTTGTCCTTGAGAAGCACCAGAATAGGCAAATAACATTTTATCAAAGCTTGTTTACAGATCGGTTTTTATTTAGCCAGGATAATCATTTTCATAGCCTGCCTTGTGCATGTTACCCAGCTGGGTTGGAGGCAGACAGGCAGATTGATTTGAGGTATTAGAAGTGGTTCATTAGGTCTGCCCCCTTCAGCTCCCAGTAATTGGGGTCCAGTAGTCTGTGTTCTGCAACACAGGCTGCTTGGACTCCTTGTGTGGTACTGAATGTGTGCATTTGTGTTCAGTGCAGTAAGTTAAAATTACTGATGTACTTTTTTCACTTTATATTATAGATCAACGTTTTCCTTTAATTTTTTGTTGGCAACATCTACAAACTCACTGTATTTTTTAAATATGTAGGTGTAATATATGGTGTTTAAGTTTGAAACTCTGTCTGATTAAAACCATGCAACCTCAGTATGACGTTTTGGAAAGTATTGCATCTCTCATCTCTTCTTACTCTCCTAGCGTTGACCTTTGTAAGGAGATGGTGGATGGATTAAGAATAACCTTTGATTACACGCTCCCACTGGTTTTACTCTATCCATATGAACAAGTTCAGTATAAAAAGGTGACTTCATCCAAGTTTTTCCTTCCAATTAAGGAAAGTGCCACAAACACTAACAGGTAAGTTAGACAATCTGAAGTTTGATTGTCAGATGTCAGCAACCAGGTAGTTGACTCTGTCTTTGAAGATTTCCATCTAACGCTATGGGGCCAACAGATTGGGAGGAGGAGATTGAAAAGTAGAGTCTTTTCCTGGGTAAGCTAAGTCACCGTTCACTTTCAGATGGCTCTGAAACATTTAACCAAGCGAAGATTCCGGGGCAAGAACTTGATTTGATTTTGAGCAGCTAACCTGTCTTTCCAAAGACAAATGGGGTGAAGAAGGCACAGACTGAGAAAGGCAGAAGTGGGTTTGAATTTAGCTCCTTCACTTACTGATTGTGTGACTTGAGGAGATGCCTTCTGAGGCTCTTCCTTTTGTCTCTGCGCAATGGAAAGAACAGCTGCCTCCTTGGGTAGTTATTAAGTGAGAAAGTTTCTCATTATTAAATGAGAAAGTTCACAAAGGGCTGGCTACCTTTTGCCTTCAACTAAAGGTTAGTTCCTTTCCTGCTCTGCTGCATCACTACTTTCTTCCCTCAGTCACCAGGCATGCCCAAATCCCTATTGTTTGGTTGGGGGAGGAGCAGTGGAAATCCCCAGCCTGAGGTCTGTACCCTCACCTGTATAAGCTGCCTCCCTGTATTCCTGTGCCTCTCTTGGTGAGAATGGCCTGTTCTCATGATTTCCACTTCTTCATCTGTTCCTGCCTACTTTACACTCTGCTGTTGTCTACCAACTGCCCCTGCTAACTCTGCTCCCCAAGGGAGGGTACTGACAACTTCCCACTTGTCATGCCATGCTCTGCTTTGGCCACCTTTTCCCACCACCCCCTTCTCCCTTCCCTTCATGGCTCCTTGATCCTGGTTCTCTCTCTGCCTCATGATCCTCTCTTAGCCTGCCTCCCTGCCTCTCCCATTGGTTTCACCCTATTCGAGAGGCATGTGCAATTCTTTGGGGACCTGTGTTGATGTTCCCATGCCCTACTCCAAATCTCAAGGTTGCTGGTATCCAGGGTGGACTGTGTGTTCCACAATTTTCGTTCTAGTCTTGTGAGTAGTTACACTGTGGTGAGATAACATGGTATTCTTACTCTCTTTATTTAAAAAAAGAAAAAGCTTTTACTGAAGTAGAGTTGACACAATGTCATTTTACTTTCAGATGTAGGACATAGTGATGGCACAGACCTCTACGTTACCCACACATGGAGCTACCATAGTAATCGTGTTCTCTTCACGGGGGTTTCTCAATCTCAGCCCTGTTGCTATTTTGAATGACATCATTCTTTGTAGTGGGGCGTCCTGTGCACTATAGGTTGTTGGGCAGCAGCCCTGGCCTCTACCCACTAGATGCCAGGAGTGTTTTGCCAGTTGTGACAAGCGAAGCAGCACTGCCTCCAGATAGCGCTGCTCTCCCGGGCAGGGCACAGTGACTCCCCATTGAGAACCATCGCTGTAAGACAAATACAAAAGGGGCATCACAGCCTTTAATGCCAGCATGCCTCGCAGAGTTATCAAGAGGATTTAAATGATCGAGTATGCGTGGTTACTGTTTCAGAAAACACTTGTTTTGCCACATTTGACAGTAAAAGTTTTAAGTCTCCTAGAGTGGAGTCCAGAGTGTTTTCTGCTCTGTCTGAAGGAGGACATTTAAGAACGTCAGTTTTGCAGAGGTTCTGTGGACCAGGTGTGTATGATGCTCTTTCCTCTTCCGTAGGAACCAAGAGGAGCTCTCTCCAAGCCCACCTTTGTTGAATCCATCCACACCGCAGTCCACGGAAAGTCAGCCCACCACAGGGGAACCAGCCACCCCCAAAAGGCGCAAAGCTGAACCAGAAGCCTTACAATCTTTGAGGCGGTCGACGCGCCACTCTGCCAACTGCGACAGGCTGTCTGAGAGCAGCGCCTCGCCTCAGCCCAAGCGCCGGCAGCAGGACACACCCTCCAGCATGCCAAAGCTGTTCCTGCACCTGGAGAAGAGTAGGTCCACTTTCAGGTGTGGGAAAGCCGTTCACTTTGGGCTCGGCGTGTGCCAGTCACTGCTCTCCTGATGGGAGCCTAGGGGACGCTGGGAGAAGAATGGGGATGAGTGCACAGTCACACCGAGATTCACCCACTCAGCTGTGGGAAAGCCACTCGGGAGTTTGGCTCTGACCAGGACTCAGGAGGCGTTTTCCCTGTGGCCTGAAGAGGGGAGTCCCACACCTTGGGCTCTGCAGGTGGATGCTTGGCCGCTGCTGGTGTAGCTGTCTCGTGGGTCTGGTAGCAGTAGCTCGGCATTCCCTCCTCCCAGCCCTAATCTTTCCTGCTCGACAACCACGAGTTACTTCCTATCCCTATGGGTTTGCCTCTTCTAGGCATCAATTTCTGTGAGTGGGATTACACAGTAAGTGACCTTCCGTCTGTGGCTTCTTGCAGTTAGCATAATGTTTCCAGAGTTCAGCGTGTCGTGGCGTATGTCAATACTTGTTTCCTGTTTTTCCCCCCAAGAATCCAGGTACTGTCTTCTATGATGGGAAAGTCTTATGGTTAAAGATTAATAACTTCTCTACTGTTTTAGACTGCCGAATAACGGTTAAAACAGTAGAAGTTACCACTCTTCAGGTGCTGTATGATTTACAAGCAAATAATTGACATTTTCTTTTCCTTCTGAAGAGACACCTGTGCATAGCAGATCATCCTCACCGGTTCCTCTGACCCCCAGCAAGGAGGGGAGTGCCGTGTTTGCTGGCTTTGAAGGCAGAAGAACTAATGAAATAAATGAGGTAAAGCATTACTGTTGCTGGTCATCCCCAGTGAGTCCTCCTTTCTATGGGGCTTAAGTCCTGTGGGTGGAAATCAGGTTTCCTTAGGAACGCCGTTTTGCTCTTGCTACGGATAGCAACACAAGGCTTCATACGATGACGTTTAATACTGGTTTGGGTTTCTAAAATGAGAAAATCCTAGGATTCCAGTCCTGTGCTTATGGTCATCTTTTAAGTAAGCACAAGTGTTGAAATACACGAGTATTTTCATTTTATGGAACAAGTGTTGGCACACTTGTTCTGCACAGGTCCAGAGAGTAAATAGTTTAGGCCTTGTGGACCACACAGTCTCCTTCAAGGCTACCCAATTCCAAAAGCACTCTGTAAACGAATGGGCATGCTCTGTTCCAATAAGACTCGATTTATGGACACTGAAATTTGAATATCATAATTTTTGTGTTATGGAATACGGTTCTTCTTTTGGGTTTTTCCAACTATTTAAAAATATAAAATTCATTGTTAATAGTTGTACCAGTATCCATCCCTTTGAGGGTATGCTATATGTTAGCATTGTGCCAGCCACTTGACCTAAATCGCCTCACGTTCTCTAGAACAACCTTGCCACCAGGTTTCCATTTTACAAGTGGGGAAACTTTTCATTTAAAAATTCAGTTTTTGAGGCGCCTGGGTGGCTCAGTGGTTAAGCGTCTGCCTTTGGCTCAGGTCATGATCCCAAGGTCTGGGATTGAGCCCCGCATCGGGCTCCCTGCTCAGTGGGGAGCCTGCTTCTCCCTCTCCCACTCCCCCTGCTTGTGTTCCCTCTCTCACTGTGTCTCTGTCAAATAAATAAAATCTTAAAAATCTTAAAAATTCTGTTTTTAAGGCTAGCTAACAGATGTGTAGGTAGTGAATGTACCGGGGGTTTAAGAGATGTCTTGGTCTACTGGGATATTCTGTGAATCTCACCTAGGAGGTAGGATTTCCCTGTTTCTGTGCATAGGGGAGATGGCTTCACTAGGGAGAGAGAACATTTAAAGATGAGGGTTGGCAAACTTTTTCTGTAAAGAGTCAGATTGCAAATATTTTCAGGGTTGTGTACCATATAGTCTCTTTGGAGATTATCCAACTCTGCTGTAGTGTGAGAGTTACTCATAAATGAATGAGTGTGGCTCTATGCACCCAAAATGTATTCATGCACACTAGTAATTGACTTTCATGTGATTTTCACGTCATGAAATATTTATTCATGTGATTTTGTTAACCGTTTAAGAATACAACAGTCATTTTTAGCACAAGGGAGTTAGGCTGGATTTGGCAGAAGGCCTTAGTTGTTGACCCCCGAAAGAAAAGCTGGAAAACTTAATTTGTTTTACAGTGACACTGAGGGAAAGTTAGGAAATTCCTATTCCAGCAGTCCCTAACGTCCTGTTTTTCAGACAAGGCCCTGCAGGTGTTATTAAGGGGAGCCCTTTTTCTTTTAAAAGGCTCATGAATATTCAGGCAAGGCCATTCCCACTCAGGTTGGCAGCGAGAGCCCACCATCTAGTGGTTATAAGGACAGCTGCAAGCTCCAGTAGACTAGGATTTCTAGTAAGACAGGCTCTCAACAGTGACTCATGAGATCTTAGGAAACTGCCACCTTCGTGAGTGCCTCTGTCTCAGCGTGTTTTAGTAAAAGCTCTGCATCCAGATCACCTGAGACTGTCACTGACCTAGGGCCTCAGGGTAGAGTCTGGATGTACACATTTACGATTCACAGCTGGTTGTCTGTATACCCCAGTTGAGAATCCCTCCCTAGAAACCTGTTTTTCCCCATGAAATGTATCTTTGGTAAATAGAAGGTGATACACTGTATCGAAATGCAGGTTGAAAGAGTGAGGTGGGCGGGCCTGCTGAGTAGCTGAGTCACTGGCGTGCGCACAGCCGTGTCTCATGGTCCCCATGCCTGCAGATTGCCCTACGCTACCTTCAGGTATCACCGTCAAAACAGTTGCCAAGCTTCCGTTGCGTGCACCACAGGCTGAGGTGCTGGGCATGGCATAAAGATGCTGAAACCAAATCCCTGCCTTCAGTGGTCTACACCTCACATGGGTGGGGTGGGTGAGGCCAGGGCTGAAGCCCAGACTTCCAGCGTGGAGCCATACAGAACCATGGTGAGACTCACTTCTGCAACTTCATTGTGTACACTTGTACTCAATTTAGTACATTCTGGGGTGCTTTGGGCATCCTTCTGTCTAGTCTTAATAGAGGATTTCTTTGGCCCTACTCTATTTCCAGATGAAACTTGGCAGATCCCAAAAGGTAAAGTGGGAACTCAGTAAAATAGTCCTATAATGTGCTGAAATACCTCTGTGGAGACTCATCAGAGAGCTTCTAAATACAGCTCTTGACTTTAACAGAAGCCCAAAGTCCACCCACAGCTCTGAAATTTAGAAAGAAGGAAAATGAATTGGTTACCAGGGTTGAAGTCTGTTTTCACTTGATCCAGTGGTTCAGATTAGTTTCCAAAGTGAATCAGATATATCAGAAAATTAGGGAATCTTAAAACAATGGTAATATTACTCAAAACATGTTTCGGTTACTTTTTGCTACTGTGTTCTCTAATATGGCATGATTTCCAATAAAGGAAAAGGGACAAAATGACCAAAACAGTTACAGCTAATTTATAGGTCATAGCTATTGAGAATTGGGAAATCACGTATTTCCTTAATCTTATTTTAGGTCTCCTCTCCCCCTACACACTTTATTTTTTTTAAGATTTTATTAATTTGACAGACACAGCGAAAGAGGGAACACAAGCAGGAGGAGTAGGAGAGGGAGAAGCAGGCTTCCCGCTGAGCTGGGGGCCTGACGCCGGGCTCAATCCAAGACCCCGGGATCATGACCTGAGCCAAAGGCAGACGCTTAACTGACTGAGCCACCCAGGTGCCCCACACTTTATTTTTATAAGCTTTCTATTATTTGACATAGAGCCATAACTTTTCTATATTTTCCTCTATGTGCAATATATTGTTTTAACTTCTTAAGGTAATGAGAAGTATCTCCATGTTGCTAAGGAAGGTGGATCCTCATGTAAGAGGCAAAAATGTTTTGAAAAAGTTCTAGGGAACTATTAGATATATGCTGATATATAATCAATATATAATTATCCTCCCAAACTTCCTAAATCATAATTTCACCAATAAGAAATGGACGTTTAACTTTTTGGTATATACTTCTTGGTAGGTCTTCTGTGTATTTGCATAATAATTATGCACATTATTTTGTATATTTTTTCTAAGTGTCATATTGAATCTCATTATTTTGTATCTTGATCCTTTTCAACATAATGCATTATACTCCTATATGCTGAGATCATGTCCTAAAAGAGCTTCATGGGAAAGTTAGAGGAGTGGCTTTTAAAATTCCACATCGTTTTGTTGTTACTGTTTAGTGCCATTTTTTGGGTCCAGCTGTGAAGCAACTCCTAAGTTGCTAGGAGGCCACGAAGCTTGGGAGTGAGAATTTGACACTCAATTCGAGATGAGAACCTCAAAGCAAGTGTATTTCTGCTGGCATTCTAAATTTTGAGATCTCTTGGTGACAGTGTTAAGCATGCATTGAACCATTTGTTACTATATCTTTTCTCAGGTCCTCTCCTGGAAACTTGTACCTGACAGCTACCCCCCAGGTGACCAGCCCCCTCCACCCTCTTACATTTATGGGGCGCAACACTTGCTGCGATTGTTTGGTGAGAAATCCTGGTCCCTGCTTTCTTCTTTCTTCCCCCGCCCCCCGCTTCCCTCCACTTTGGGGGTTTTTTTAATCTATTTTTTTTTTAGTAATCTCGACATCCAGTACGGGGCTCAGACTTATGACCCTGAGGTCAGAAGTCACACGCTTTTCAGCTGAGCCAGCCAGGCACCCCTCCACTTTGGTTTTAACACCCTTGTTAGTTTATGTACATCTCGTGGTAATTTTGAGGGCCTAAGAAAAATCATTGAAAAAAATTTTTTTAAAAAGGCACTGAATCAATCTTAAATTTCATAAAAATTGTGTTTGTACCATGTGTACCACTGTACTGTGTTCAGTGAGAGTTTTTGGTTTTGTTTAATAATCTAGATGTTAATTTCAGTTTGAATAGGATAAGCAAGGACCCTCAGTGTATCCTGCTCATTGCCAGAGTCTGCCAATTACATATGGTTTTGGTTTTATTTTTAATGCAGTGAAACTTCCAGAAATCCTTGGAAAGATGTCCTTTTCTGAGAAGAATCTGAAGGCTTTACTGAAGCACTTTGATCTCTTTCTTAGGTATTTTAAATTTGTTTGTAAAAACTTATCTCTGCTGCCTCATATATGACTTTTCTGAACTTCTCCATAATAAATGTGGAAGCTAGCTTTATGGTATTTTAAACAATAGCAGTAGTAGCTAAGTATGATTGATTTTAACTGTAACTGTGACATCAGGGTTTATTGGCTGTTTTCTTTTTCTGTAATTTATTGTATAAAGGCAAAATTTTTTGTGTCACTAGAAGAATCCATTTGGGTAACTGTGAGTAGAAAATCAGTTTTTTTATAGTAGAAGTGATTGAGATTGATAATTTAGTTTCACATTTTTTATTTAGAGGTACCTTAAGTATTAGACTTTTCTTTGTGCATATACATAAACTTTTTTTTTTAATTTTTATTTATTTTTTGACAGACAGAAATCATAAGCAGAGAGGCAGGCAGAGAGGAGGAAGCAGGCTCCCTGTGGAGCAGAGAGCCCGATGCGGGGCTCGATCCCAGGACCCTGGGATCATGACCTGAGCCAAAGGCAGAGGCTTTAACCCACTGAGCCACCCAGGCGCCCCCATATACATAAACTTAATATTAGCATTTACAGGTTGCATTTTGTGTTTAGAGTTAAGATAAATGACCAATACGTGCTGACAGTTTGTAAACTTAGAAAAAGGTATTGTTCCCTACATCTGACAGAGCCAGTCATTGTATCTTAGGACCATTTGCTCTGAGACTCTGCCCCCAGTACCTTGTACCATGCTGTGGGCCCCAGACGCGCTTATGCCTGTGGCCTAGCTCTCTCTGACACCCAGATGTCTACTGACCAGTCCCTCTGCTTCATGTTCAAGGCTGCTCATCACACCGCCTTACCCAGCTCATATATCAACCTGATCTTATTTCTGCCTTCTCTGTAAGGGGGTGCCTTCTCTTTGTAGTCAGGCTCCAACCTGCAAGAGCTAAACAAGTAGGATTTATCGGTGTGGAAAGTATTCCAGTCAGAGAAATAGGTTTTTGGAGTTTTTAAAGGATATTTTTATGTAGACATTTTGAGTTAAGTGTCTGTGAGTGAAATTAGAGTTTATTACACGTTATTAGAAACAATTATGAAAAATATACTCTTCCCTTCCAACCTCCCCCTCAAACACACAATTCTCTTTGGCATAAAGATTGTGTACGCCAAAATCAAATAATGCCAATAAAACATGAAGAACAGCTGCAAGTTAGCATAGGAAAGCCTGCTGATTTTGTCATGCCCAAAACAAAATAGAAATTATTGTTTTAAGAATTAATGTAGAAAGATTTACAAATATACTAATTGGTTTTGAAAACGTATCCAGAATGCTCGGTGGACTCAATGATCACCTTAAAAATGGCACAATCCAAAGAAGAGTTAGATATCTAATGAATTTTGACTCGGTTTTTACTAAAGAAGATACTAGGTTTATCCTTACATTTTTAGGAATTTGGACAGGTGGAAAGAGGTGGTGAAACAAGCATGAAACTAATTAGCTTTGTGGTTAATATGGCCCATGTGAGAATGTTTAAGCCCCCTGTGGTGAAATCTTTGACACTTCGGATACAAGATAGCATCTGCATAATGTGAACTTTTGAATAACTGGCCTCATTGTAATGTCCATCATCAGACATTTAAGTCAGCCTTGTTTATGAATTTTGCTTCTATAAGCGGAAACTCTAACACCTTTGGATGGCAAATTAGGACCCAGATATTCTTTACTACTTATACTGCTCAATTTCGGTTTAGCTTAGCCTATAGGAAGTATTGGAGATTTCTCAAGTGACATTTGTTGAGTTTATAGCGCTTTTTTCTTTAAGATTTTATTTATTTGAGAAAGTGAGCATGGGCCTGGGGAAGGGCAGGAGAAGGACCACATCCCAGGACCCTGGTATCATGACCTGAGCCGAAGGCAGATGCTTAACTGACTGAGCCACCCAGGCGCCCTGAGTTTATAATTTTTTATACTTTATTTTTATTTTTTTAAGACTTTATTTGACAGAGGGGCGCCTGGATGGCTCAGTGGGTTAGGCCGCTGCCTTCTGCTCAGGTCATGATCTCAGGGTCCTGGGATCGAGCCCCGCATCAGGCTCTCTGCTCAGAAGGGAGCCTGCTTCCCTCTCTCTCTCTCTCTCTCTCTCTCTCTGCCTGCCTCTCTGCTTACTTGTGATCTCTGTCTGTCAAATAAATAAATAAAATCTTAAAAAAAAAAAAGACTTTATTTGACAGAGGGAAAGTGTGCACAAGCAAGGGGTATGGCAGGCAGAGGGAGAGGGAGAAGGCTTTCCACCCTAGCAGGGAGCCTGAGCCAAAGACAGACACTTAACGACCGAGCCACCCAGGTGCCCCAATATAGTTTGTTTGGTTTTTTTTTTTTTTTCTTAAGATTTTATTTATTTGTCAGAGAGAGTGAGCACAGGCAGACAGAGTCAGGCAGAGGCAGAGGGAGAAGCAGGCCCCCTGCTGAGCAAGGAGCCTGATGTGGGACTCGATCCCAGGACACTGGGATCATGACCTGAGCCGAAGGCAGCTGCTTAACCAACTGAGCCACCCAGGCGTCCCTATAGTTTGTTTTTATAACAGGAAAATGCAGTGGTCGTCAGAGCCCTTTTTTTTTTTTTTTTTCAATGTTTGTATAATGAAGCCTGCCACCTAGTGGAGTTTCAGTTCTATTTCTCTTTGTACACTTGATACTGAAAGGATCCTAATGAAATGGTAATTGATACAGGAGCCAGATATATGCAATGAAAGTGATGAATATATAGAAATCAAGATTTTATTCATTTTCTTCCTTTGGAATACCAAAAACGTCTGAAATGTTAAGATGGTTGCAAGCTAAAATTTTGCTTGCTGGTATTGAGTCCTCACTGTTAAAGATCATCAGGGCCATTTTCTTCTTTTCCCAGGTTTTTGGCAGAATACCATGATGACTTCTTTCCAGAGTCTGCCTATGTTGCTGCCTGTGAGGCACACTATAGCACCAAGAACCCCAGGGCCATTTATTAAAGTTTTGATGGTTCTAGAAGAACAGCTTCTCTGTCTAGCTTTGTGCTGTAGGTTCCCAGTGAAGATCTAGGGAGATGGTGGACCTTCTTTACAGAGCTGACATGACACCCACCCCTAGGGGCTCTGGCAGAGGTGGGCCCATTTGTTTGAGTTGCTTACATACTCTAGTTATTTCTGTTAAGGTTTACTTCCTAGGTGCCTGACTAGCCTCCAGCATGAGACCCTTGCCACCGTTCATGTCATCTGTGACAGCAGAAAAAGAACAGCTGTGGTCACTGTGAAGTGTTAACGAGAGTACGTATAGGTCAGGCTGTTTCAGTAGCTGTTGGAGTTAATTTGTTAGCGATAACCACATTTTTTAGTTACTTGTTAGCATTAAGTGAAATTGTTTTCCAAACTGTTTTCATTCTTGTGATGAGGCTCAAAAACTCTGACCAACAAATTTTAGTTTTGCTTGGAAATCACAAAGTAGTACCAAAATATTGTAGAGGGAATTGATACCGATGGCAGAAGAAAATTTGCAGTCACACATTTGCTTGTTACAGCTCCTTTTCTCCAAAATCTTATTTTTGGTAATCTAAATAAAGTGTTGCCTCTCTTGTTTGAGATTTTACAGCTATACTTTGTTGTGTGATGTTATGGTTCCCTTTCTGTAAAACCTTATTTTTGGCGATCCAAATAAAGTGTTGCCCCTCTTGTTGCAAAGAACCAGGAGTTTTCACTCTGGCCTTGTCCTCTTTCTTTGTTGCAAAGGAACAGTGAGGGAATCTCTTGACTCATAACTTTTTAGTTTATTTTGTTATACTTTTGTGCCTTTTTTGCTAAGGCCTTTTGTTTTCTATCCCTCTTTGATTTTGCCCCACTTGGTGGCTTGACCATAAGGCGGCTGCTAGGAGTCTGCGGTGTTTTGCTCTCTTCCTGCTGCTCCCTGAGGTGCTCTGGGGCCAACACATTTATCCTTGTGCACCATTACCAGCTGATGGTCTCTGCAGTCACCCTTTTTTTCTAAGATTTTATTTATTTATTTGACAGAGACAGCAAGAGAGGGAATAGAAGCAGGGGGAGTGAGAGAGGGAGAAGCAGGCCTCCCGCTAAGCAGGGAGTTCGATGCGGGGCCGATCCCAGGACCCCGGGATCATGACCCGAGCCAAAGGCAGCTGCCCAGTGACCGAGCCACCCAGGCACCCCTGCAGTCACCCTTCTAATCCTCGTTTTAATCTCTCTCATGTGCCCCCTCTCCACCTCGATGCTTAAAAGGCAAACATTAACATGATGAATGTGATACTTAACTGCAAGGTATAGCAGTTTAGGGAAATAACAGTTTAAAAATTGACAAGAGGAGGAAAACATAATTTTTAGGAAAATGGCCTAGATATTTAAGGAAGTTGTAACTCAATTAAAGGGATCCCGGTACCATACAAGCCTTGACTATAGCACCTTCCTTTTTTTGTAGCTCAGTTCAGTTGACCTTAACTTCCAAAGACCATTGGTCATGAATGACAAAGGCCACAGGGGATTTTTTTGAAATCTAAAATGGTTCAGTGGTTCCATCAAAGAGACTTCTGCATATATTGACCAGTGAGATTGAGAGACTGTAAATCAGAGTAGACATCATCTTAGTGTGGTTAGTAGCTAAGTAAGACTCAGGTTTTTGGTGTCTAATCAGGTATAGCACTGAGTTTGTACTATGTTTCATCTCCATTTGGTTTATGCAGTGCCTCTTTAATTAAATCTGGTGCACCTGCAGTATGCTCTGAATTGCTGAAAAAGTTTAATCAGTAATTATTCATGGCCTGGAAAAGAAAAGGAGAAAAAATTTCCCTTATGAGAATCTCCTTGTTTAATGTCTCCAGTGAAATGGATACAGACTATCTCTGGGACATTTATACAGTTGCATACCTTAAGATTATAATTCATTCATTTTCCTTTTTTTTTTTTAGCAACTGTTTATCATTTAATCATGATCTTGTGTATCTCTCCAGGTCTCTACATATAGATTGTTTTCATTCCCTTCCTTTAAATCTAAATGTATCTTAAAAGACAATACATTCTTGTCACTTAAGATCCAAAAGGTACAAAAGAGCACACAGGGAAAGCCCCTTGCTTCCGCTGTCCCTACCCCAGGTACACTGTGTAGACCCAGCCAGTGTTTCTTTTTCTCCAGGAGTTCTAGAGACAGCTACGATTCATTCATTTCCTCTTTTTTTTTTTTTTAAAGATTTTATTTATTTATTTGACAGTGAGAGAGGGAGCACAAGCTGGGGGAGTGGGAGAGGGAGAGGCGGGCTTTCCACAGAGCAGGGAGCCCAACGTGGGGCTCGATCCCAGGACCCTGCGATTATAACCTGAGCCAAAGGCAGACGCTTAACGATGAGCCACCCAGGCACCCCTTCATTCATTTTCTCATAATGAAAAATTTTCTTCCTAAGGCATTTCCTAATTATAACTTCCTCTAAGCTAATTATTGACAGCTTAGGTTGATTAAGAGAACTTCAAATATCCCTTTATTATATATAATTTAAAATTTTTCAAATAATAAATTAGTTAAAATATGATTTAAATGTCTAGGCCATTCTCCTAAAAACTATATGCTATCTTCCTCTTGTCAATTTTTTTTAAAGATTTATTTATTTGACAGAGATCACAAGTAGGCAGAGAGAGAGGGAGAAGCAGGCTCCCTGCTGAGGACCCTGGGGTCATTACCTGAGCTGAAGGCAGAGGCTTTAACCCACTGAGCCACCCAGGAGCCCACTCTTGTCAATTTTCAAATTGTTACTTTCCTAAAGTGCCAAACCTTGCAGTTAAGTATATTTATCATGTTATTATTTCCCTTTTAAGTCATTTAAAGGTATATTGAAAATAATATCTCGGGACGCCTGGGTGGCTCAGTTAGTTAAGCGGCTGCCTTCGGCTCAGGTCATGATCCCGGCGTCCTGGGATCGAGTCCCACATCGGGCTCCTTGCTCGGCAGGGAGCCTGCTTCTCCCTCTGCCTCTGCCTGCCACTCTGCCTGTGCTCGCTCTCTCTCTCTCTCTAACAAATAAATAAATAAAATCTTTTTTTAAAAATTAAAAAAAAAAAATAATATCTCAATGACTTGTATAGTGGGTCCTTGTACTAGGACTTTGAAAAGAACATTCAAGAACAACAACAAAAACCACTTGTCTGAACAGATGTAGATTTATAAATCATTCCATAGTACAGTATACACAAAAAAAGCAAAAGAAAAATTTACTGAGGCGCCAGGCTGGCTAAGTCAGTAGAGCATGTGACTCTTGATCTCAGTCGTGAGTTCAAGCCCCGTGTTGGGTGTGGAGCCTACGTAAATCTTTTTTAAACTATCAATTTATAAAAGCTGACATCTGTCATTATATTTTATTAACTCTGTAATAATGTCTGTCAAATAACTCTAATTTGAGGAAGTACAGTTACCCTGTTTTTCCATTGTTTTAAAAACTCAGTGGCCTGTGCTCTTTAATATTTAGCTTGTCATCAGTAGGTTTATCTGAACATGTATTGACAACCACCTACTGTGGTTTAGCACAGCAAAAACTGCTAGGTATTGGAAAGGTAAGAATGAATAAGGTATGATCCTTGGTGGGGAATGCACTTAAGGCTGAGTCTTCCTTAAGTTCTATATTAAGGAATTGTGTTATTTTAACTGCTTCTTAACTATAAAAAGTAAAACGTAATCATAGCGGCAGCATTTTCCAAAATTAAGCTTTCCATTGTCTAAGAGAGAAGGATAGTTCTACCACTAATTGATGTATGGATGGCAGTTTAGGTCAGTTCGATTATTAACTTTTTGCTAGTTGAAAAATCTGGCAAGATAATGTTCAGGGACTTGATATCTGTTGGAGAAGGGAGTCTCAACAGATTAAAATTAAAAGCAGTAATTTGGGGAAATCGTGTTTACTTCACAATGAGATAAGACTCCTCAATAAACCAATTAAATCTTTTTTTAAGCAATGCAATTGGAGAGACACCTATTTGTTCGAATTCTGTCTTATTCTTTTTTTTTTTTTAAAGATTTTATTTATTTGACAGAGAGAGATCACAAGTAGGCAGAGAGGCAGGCAGAGAGAGAGGGGAGGAAGCAGGCTCCCCGCCGAGCAGAGAGCCTGATGCGGGACTCGATCCCAGGACCCTGAGATCATGACCTGAGCCGAAGGCAGTGGCTTAACCCACTGAGCCACCCAGGCGCCCCTGTCTGTCTTATTCTTGTGCCAAATTCTTCCCAATGCTCATCTGGGACAGAGAGTGCATATTTAAGTTAATTGAGTTGTGTTGTTTTTACCTAGTCCAGTAAAAAGAGAATGTTACTTTCTGCCTCCCTATTCTGTGGAATACATCTAAGCTCAAAGTGAATTTGTAAATGACCATTTCTTTGCCTTAGCTTTTCCTCTGATTAATTAATAAGTCCCCTGTAAGTGTCCACAAAGCCTGGGGTGAGGTGCTTCGTCAGCTCTTCTCTCTGCACGTTGACTGGAGCATCTATTGGGACCCTAGCCCAGACCATCTTCTCAAGGTTATATACATGTTGCCGAAGGACTACAGTTAGTATCAGAGGGTGAATGAGCAAGTGTCCATGTGGTGGTGGATAGTCTGCTGAGCACTCAGGGGAGAGTGGAGATTGCTGAGGAGGAAAGAAAGAGAAAAGCAACAAAAGGTCTGCTTTAGAAATGGAAAAGGATTGGGGTGCTTTTGCTGGGTGACATGTACTAAGCCTCTTCCTCTTCAGTTCTATAAGGTAACTCTGCCAAAATGGCGACCATTCACTTAATGCTTAAGGAAATAGTTTTGTACCTTTGACCTTTTGTGGAGATGGGTTGCCAGGCTGAGACTGGCCTCTACAGGTGGGATAAGAGCAAGGGCACCCCAAGAGATGAGGACATCAGGTTTATATGTTCTTAAACTCATCAAAAGGGTTCCAAGAGAAGCCAGATACAAGAGGCCATATCTGTGATTCCATTTCTATGAAATGTCCATAATAGATAAACCATAGGAACAGACCATAGGTTAATGGTCATTAGAGGATGAGGAGAGGAGGGAATTGGAACTGACTGCTAAGAGGCCTGAGGTCTCCTTGGGGTGGTGGAATATTCTGGAATTAGTGATCATGGGCCACCCTGTGATTTTACTAAAAACCACTGAATTGTATGCTTTTAAAAGATGAATTTTACAGTATGTGAATTGTAACTTAGTTGAATCAGGGCGACCCAGGGATTGGATATAACTACAACTCAAGAAATAAACACCATGAAAATGCATTTTTGAGCCCTGAAAAGCTATTTGATCCAATACTGCAACATGGCTTCTTGTTAAAGATTTTATTTATTTATTTGAGAGAGAGCAACAGAGATAGCAAGAGAGCACAAGTGGGGCGGAGCAGCAGGATCCCTGCTGATCAGGGAGCCGGACACGGGGCTCCATCCCAGGACCCCTCTCGGAATCATGACCTGAGCTGAAGGCAGACGCTTAGCCAACTGAGCCACCAGGTGCCCTTTAACATGGCTTCTTTAATGCACCATTGACCAAGACAGGCCAAGTTTCCTTTTCTCCACTTCCTCTGAGTTCACACATCACCTGAAGTTCAGAAAACACAGTGCTGTGCCTTCATACAATTTTCTTTGTGAGCAAATACAGAGCTGACCGATCTTCAGACCTCCTTGACTTTCAAATTCTGCACAGCAGGGCATAAGGAATAAGTATAGAAGAAAAAAAGTTAATAAACAGAAGAAGTTAGTGACCGTAAAGACAGCATGAATTAAGAATAATATAAACCGTAGCCAGGTCGTGTTTACAAGTTCTCATGTTTTGGAATTTTTTTTATCCTTTTTTTTTTTTATTTGACGAGAGAGAGAGATCACAAGTAGGCAGAGAGGCAGGCAGAGAGAGAGAGGAGGAAGCAGGCTTCCTGCTGAGCAGAGAGCCAGATGCGGGGCTCGATCCCAGGACCCTGGGATCATGACCTGAGCCGAAGGCAGAGGCGGCAGAGGCTTTAACCCACTGAGCCAGCCACCCAGGCGCCCTGTTTTAGAATTTCTTTACAACATCAGCCTTTATCCTTCCGGAAGGTTGTGAAAAATCATAGGTAGTAAAGTGTTCGACTGTGTTTTACTATTGATCTGTACTTTTCTCACTCAGATTTACAACTTGCGGTGGATGATTTAGTAAGTCATTTTGGAGATCTGCTTTGGCACAAGGTCAATTACACCAGCATGCTGATTCTATATACTGCTAAATCTTCACCATTGTAAAGGTGACTTCGGAGATAATTTCAGGTCGTCAGCATCTATTAGTTGTTTATTATTAACCAGAAAATGATTTTGGGTGAGATGATTTGTGAGCTGTATAGAAACACACCTATAAGTGTTAGAGGAGGAAGGCTATTTAAGTGTGTTTGGGTAGTACATAAAAGTCTGAAAACCAAAAATGGAGGGCAACCTAGTAAGAATTTCTTTTGATATATGATTATTCATCTTAGCGTTTATATTCTGTAGCACATAAAGTTTAACCAATCATAGCATTGAAACCCTTTGTTAATTTGGTGGTCCCTAAGAAGCCCTGATGTGGTAGATGGATTGAAAAATGTTTCTAAATCTTTACACACAAAATGCTTCTAAATCTTTACACACACACACACACACACACAACACACACACACACACACACACACCCATGTCCCTGTCTGCAATCTTTCAAATGTGTATTTTTTTAAAGTTTTTAAATTTAAATTCAATTTAGTTAACATATACTATATTATTAGTTTCAGGAGTAGAATTTAGTGATTTATCAGTTGCATATAACATCCAGTGCTCATTACATCAAGTTCAAATGTGAATTTTTAGTTTCTCTTATTAAGAGTTAGGATCCATTTTCCTTCTCCTTGATTTTGGTCTGGCTTTTATTTTTCTTGTGCTGAGGGCTGACTTTCAATAGATCGCAGCAAGGGAAGTGCTCTGCTTAGTATGAAACGCACATTAGTCTGGCTTTGGGACTTGATTTAGCCAAGAAAATAGGGCAGAAGTGCTTCACTTCCCTTCTCTCCCTTGGAACCTTGCTGAGATGTGAACCAACCCCAGGCTAACCTGCTGGGTGATAAGAGACACGTTGCCTAGTTATTCTCATCACCCAACCACCTACCAGCCAACTGCCCCACATGTGGAAGAAACCATTTCAGACCAGCCAACCCCCAGCCTACCTACGAGCCCGCTACAGATGCACACACAAGTGAACCAAATCTGCCAAACTTAGCCTAGCTTAGAACCACCCAGTTGACGCATATGTTGTTGATGGATAATGAAGGCTTATTGTTTTAAGCCACTGTGTTTTGGGGTGGTTTGTTATGCAGCAACAGCTAACATCACAATATGTCTTTGTGGTGTTTCTGTTTTGCATCCTGTCCCATGGAACAGCTCAAACCTAACTGCCTTAGCTGAAATTGCTGAAATTCTGATCTGTTCAGAAGCCATCAGCTAACCAAGGGAACATGTACCTGCTCCTGCTACTGTTCAGGTAACAAGGAAGGAAATGGATAAATGGAGAGAGACAGCGACAGATCCTTGGGATTTTGTAGCTAACACTATGTGGGTTTTATTTTGTAAGAAATTTAGTTTGCAGAAACCAAAGAATATAAAATATGTTTTTATCATAAAATTAACTATGTTATTTGGTAAGATTTGTTTCCAGCCATTATTTCTTGGTTTTGGTTTGGTTTTTTTTTTTTTTTTACATTTTTTTATTAACATATGATGTATTGGGGCGCCTGGGTGGCTCAGAGGGTTAAGCCTCTGCCTTCGGCTCAGGTCATGATCTCAGGGTCATGGGATCCAGTTGCGCATCAGGTTCTCTGCTCAGCATGGAGCCTGCTTCCCCCTCTCTCTCTGTCTGCCTCTCTGCCTACTTGTGATCTCTCTCTCTGTCAAATAAATAAATAAAAATAAAATCTTTAAAAAAAAAAAACACATGATATATTATTAGCCCCAGGGGTACAGGTGTGTGAATCATCAGGCTTACACACTTCACAGCACTCACCATAGCACATACCCTCCCCAAAGTCCATCACCCAGCCACCCTGTCCTTCCCCTCCCCCTCCAGCAGCCTTCACTTTGTTTCCTGAGATTAAAAGTCTTGGGGTACCTGGGCAGCTCAGTCGTTGAGCCTCTGCCTTTGGCTCAGGTCATGATCCCAGGGTCCTGGGATTGAACCCCGCATCAGGCTGCCTGCTCAGCAGGAAGCCTGCTTCTCTCTCTCCCACTACCCAGCTTATATTCCATCTCTCCCTGCCTCTCTCTCTCTGTCAAATTAAAAAAAAAAGTCTTATGGTTTGTTTCCCTCCCTGGTCCCCGTGTTTCATTTTTTTCCCTCCCTTCTCCCCAGGAGCCCCCACCCTGTCTCTCAAATTCCTCATATCAGAGAGATCATATGATAATTGTCTTTCTCTGATCGACTTATTTCGCTCAGCATAATACCCTCTAGTCCCATCCATGTTGTTGCAAATTGTTTGCAGCCATTGCTTTAAAAAGGAAGAAAACATTTTGAATCTGGCTGAAATTCCCTTTATCATTACCTGGTTCTCAGTCCCCAGCCCTTCTCCCAGAGGGGATAAATACCCTGAGTCGAGTGTAGTGTGGCCTCATATTGTGCACATGGAGTTTCTTGCTCTCGTATTCATCATGTTCCTGACACAGAGATGCATAGTTACACATACACATGCATGTGCAACAGAAACATGTTGTGTGTACATATGTGTGTGTATATATACACACACACATCGGTTTGTGTTTTTACACATATACACATTTAGTTTAATCTTGTTGCCTGCTGTGTAAGACTGCCACATGGATATGATACCCTGTTTTAGCGTTGTTGGATAGTCAGATTGCTTCCAAGTTCCCCTTTTACTAACAGTGCTGCAAGGAAGAGCACTTGTACTTTGGTCCCTGTGTTCAAATTCCAGTCTTTCTGTTGGTCACATACCCAGAATTGCTGGGTGGTCAGACACATGCTTTTTCACATTTTCTGGAGTCTAGAGTTACCCTGTCGGACAGGGAGCTGGCTTTATAAGAGTTCCTGGGTGTTCGGTTTCAGGGCCGTTGTCTCGTGGGACATTTATAACACTGGGAGCTGAAAAGAAGAAAAATTGGATGAAACCTGGAAGTCTCTGCAGCATTGTCCATGTTACCTCACCTCACATCGCCCACTCTCCCCTTGCCCTGTGTTTTTCTGCAGTATTGGGGATTATTTGGTGGTCTCATAGAAATCAGAAATAAATAACTCCACAGTGGTAAAAAGCAGGGCAAGGGGTGATGGCCTGCTGCTTTGTCCACTGATTGATTTCTGGGGCAACTATTAATGACACTGTGGAAAGGAGTAGATTGGTCATCCAAGGACTATTTCATTGAGTGAGGCAAATGTACCGCATGAGATCATTTTTGAGGGGTCTCAGGTTCATTATCCAATAAGGCAAACCAGTTGTCTTTTGGGTTTTCTCAATTGAGAGGTCAAGTCTAAAAACCTGCACGTTGACATGCCGAGACATGAGGTGGTAAACATACCACGGCAGGAGCAAGGTCGGGTCGAACAATACTGTCTCTGTGAACAAGAGAAAATCATTCTTGTTGTTTAAGCAGTAAATAGTGGAATGTTCTTAGATTTTACACATCCCCTGTCAAAAGTGAATTAGTACACAAGAAGCCCATTCTCATAATAAATGTTCTTCTCAACAAATCGTGTGTGCCCTTTGTCCTTTGGGTTCAGTCCACACCAGCTGATCATAGAAGATGATGTCAGCGTCACCCTATTGCTTTCCATGTGTGACTGTATCTGAGAGCTGCCTGAGGACTTTCGATTTATGTAGCGTTCCATTATAGGTGCTCTGTAATGCAGCTGCTCTTAGTTTAAAATTTTTCTAACTGCCATAAGAATTGCTGATTAGCAGAAGTAGTACTCTATCAGGCGTTTTGTATGAGAAAGAAAACTATAGAAAAACTACATCCTTGTCCCCAAACTTCCAAGCCAGGCTGATCACAAAATCATGATTAAAATGAGCAATAAGATAAAAGTAAATTAAATGACCTCCTGCATGCTCCCAGAAATCACTCTAAAGGTATTTATTAATCTATTTATTTGAGGAGGGGCAGGGAGGGAGAAGGACACTCCCCACTGAGCAGGGAGCCCCAGTGTGGGACTCGATCCCAGAGTCCTGGGATCATTACCTGAAAGAAAGGCAGAGGCCCAACCAACTGAGCCACCCAGGCACCCCTTGGAAATCGCTAAAAAGAACATCTAGGGATGCCCAGCCGGCTCAGTCGGTAGAGCATGCGACTCTTGATCTCCGGTTTGTGAGTTCAAGCCCCACGTGAGCCATAGAGCTGACTTAAAAGTAATAATAAAATAATAAAAGGAGCATCTCATTGTTTGACAATATTGTTCGACCTGACCTTGCTCCTGCCACGGTATGTTTACCATCTCATGTCTCGGCACGTCAACGTGCAGGTTTTTAGACTTGACCTCTCTGGTGCCAGTTTTTTAGTTCTGTTCTTTAGGATTTTTGGAATCAAGGCTCGGGTTTCAGAAATAGCCTGCGTATTTTGTGCACTTGAGGGAAATCTTATAAAGAGGTTTCAGGTGTTGCCAGGTTTTCACTGATCGTCTGGCAGCTCGGAGCCCACCGCTCTGGGCTGTGCCCTTTTCCTGAGAACATGAGGCTCCGCCGCGGCAAAGCAAGGGACCCTCCGCCGGCTGGCCGCCCGCTGCTGCCCGGGGAGGCGGCGCTGGAGAGCAGAGGAGGCCCGACTGCCGCCGGGACTGCCTCCGTTCTGGACGCTATGGCAGCCCACAGCTCCCCTCAGGCCTTCCAGAAGCAGCGTCCTGGGAGGCGCCTCTGCCTCAGAAGGCCCTTGGCTGCTGCGCTGGCCCCAGCGGAGCCTGGCAGCAAGCGCTCCCTCCTGCCCAGGTATCCCCCTGCACAGTCGCCTTCCCTTTGCAGAGAGTTACTGTGATCCACGCTCGCACGGGCTGTGTGTGAAAACACTTCTAGAAAGCTCTCTCCCACGATTGTTAATGAACTCTTCATGGTCTTTTCCGGATTTTTACATTTAATTCTTAAATTCAGTGCTTCCCACAGGCCAGTAGAAATTGAGTGGTCACCGCACAGCCTGTAGGGCCCACAAAGCTGAAAATCTGCGTGTTATCAGGTCCCTTACAGATCGTGTTGGCCACACCTGGTCTGGATTTCCAGATACAGGACAGCTGTGGCTGCCCAGTTTGTACATTTCCAGTTACTTTTCAGTGGCTGCTAAGGTCCATTTTAACACTCAGAAGGTCTTTCGGAGGCACTTTCTTTATTCTTTTTTAAGATTTTACTTATTTATTTGACAGAGATCACAAGTAGGCAGAGAGGCAGGCAGAGAGGGGTAGGGGGAAGCAGGCTCCCCGCTGAGCAGAGAGCCCGATGCGGGGCTCGATCCCAGGACCCTGAGATCGTGACCTAAGCCAAAGGCAGAGGCTTTAACCCACTGAGACACCCAGGCGCCCCAGGCATTTTCTTTTTTCTTGATTGTATTTGTCAAAGGTCATCTCTGCTATGCCTTTTTAAGAAATTTGCTCTTGAATTTATAGTGATACATTCTTGTTTTCTAATATTTTTACTTTTTTCTTCTAATTATTTAGTCTTTAAAAAATCATTTTCTAAAAATGTTAGGGTTATTATTCAAACAACCCACCTCCATTTCTTTTAACACCAGAATACTACTGTGTCCGGCCTCTAAAATAACACTGAGTTAAAAACTAAAAGGCACCAACACATCAAAGCACAATTAAAAGGAGGGGGAAAAAAATGACCCCTCCTCCCACCACCATAGCTGCTTGCCATAACCATGTTGGAGGTTTTTTTCTTCTCTTCTTTGAGGCACACGTATTTTAAGAGTTAGCGGAAGCCACTCTGCCCTCTGAGATTTAAATTCAATTTGCTTGAGCCCCTTTCCCACACTCCATGGGGAATCTAATCCCCTGCTCCAGGTCTCTGTGATGCCAAGGGGACTTTTATTTTCGTGTCCGTATCCATGTCTTCTCTTCTCTCACTGCCTTCCTCTCCTTAACCGTCTTCCCTCTCCCCGCCCCCCGCAGGAGTCGTGATCCACGTGAATCCTTTTATCACTAGTCAATCATAATCACTTCTCATCAGCAGACGGGGATTTAACAACCATGTTTTCTGTTTCCGTGAAGTCTTCCTTTCTCCTGACCTGTGTTCTGTCTAATAAGACAAGCAGGATGGGGGGAAAATGCTTTCTTCAAAGATGAGATTCTGAACCCCCTGGCACTGAGTTGGTAGATTTTAAAAGATCTTTCCAGGGTTTAGACTATGATTGTATTTTGTGTCTTATGCTGTTGCCAGATGATTTTGCTCTTTCTTAAACAATTCTCTATGTCTTACGTCTTACCTATAGTTTAGTAGAAGCGTTTCTCATCTAGCCTGCTCCCACTGCTGTCTGAACAGAATGGTGTTTCTTGCTGTTGAGTTATGAAAGAAGGTGATGAGGTTGGCTTGTTTTAGAACTGTTCTTAAATATCTTAAAGTTTTGAAATACTAAATGGGACATCAAAACCTTAAATTGAGTTCATTTATTGCTGCATAAGGACAAAGCTTGGTGGTTAAGATAATTCCTTCTCACTGCCTTGTTGGTCGCCTAGGCTGAGCTAGGCAATTCTGCTCCGTGGGGGGCAGCCCTTCTGTGGTTGCATTCAGCTGGGAGCTCATCTGGGGTGGGAACATCCAAGATGGCTTCACTCATGACTGGCACGGTGGCGGGGGCACCTGCTATGTTGGGGACTGGCAGGTCCACTCTCTTTAGCAGAGGAGACAGACTTTCAACATGGTGACTTAGGGCATGGAGAGCAAAGTAAAAGCCTCCAGGCATCTTTTGTCATACTATGCTATCAAGGCAAGTCACGGGGCTACCCTATATTGGCGGGGGGGACAAACTCCACGTCTTGATAGAGAAGAATGCAACACGGTGAGGGGAAGACCCTTTGGCAACCACATTCGAGGAGAATCTACCAAAACCTAATGTAAATCCCATCAATTACATTCAGGAAAACAACACACTCGATATTGAAAAGGTACCTATCTGCTATTTATTGTGCCATGGGACAATGAGGATAAATAATTAAATGTCTAGCTCATTGATTGGTAAAGGACCAGATAATAAATAATGTAGGCTTTATGCGCCAGGCAGTCTCTGTTACAACCCAACCTCTGCCATTATGGTGTGGAAGCCGCCACAGATGATGTATTAGAAAATAGGCAGGGCTGGCCTAGTGGGTAGGGTTTGTCCTGTGGGCTGTACTTTGCTGCCCATTGTTCTAGAGAAAAAGTGCTTCTCCTGCGTTCTACAGGAATTTTAAAATTACTCTGTAGGAAGGAGATTTCTGATTCTAACAATACCCACATAAACTATCTGAAACCATCTAAAGTTACTATGATGATCAACACGCAGTGAGCTTGTACGTGTTACTTTGATGTCAACATCACGCCATGTTAATAGCGTTAAGCACTGTGTGCGGACCCATTTATAACTTGAGAGCGATACATGGCAGCACATCCTTTTTCCTTACTTGATTACCATTGCCTTTTAGATTCTGTAAAATCCCTCAGTATCCTCAGAGAAAGGATATTCGATCACGTGAAATCCTGTTTGGTAAGCAAAAGGTAAACAGTGGGAAGATGCTGTCTTCAAAATACATTTACTAGCTTTATGTTCTCAGGACTCTGAATATTTGAGTTCTTGGGTTCTTTGTGATGAAGCAAAAGGCAAGGCAAGGCATGATTTCAAAACGCTCCTGACCGTTTTTGTAGGGAGCGATTTTTTTTGACTTCTGCACTTTTCTGCAGTAGACCCTCACCATTTCATATTTTATCCAGAACACATTAGTGCTTTATGAGGTCATGGTTTCTTGGTTTTGTTCACATCCACACATGTCCATATGTGGTTGGGAATTGCGAAGAGTTTCTCCTCGGTTTGCATTCCATGTAAAGGAACAAGAGGGGGCGACCGGTGGTCTCAGTCAGTGGAGCGTGCGACCCTTGATCTCAGGGTCATGAGTTCAAGCCCCACCTTCGGTGTAGAGATTACTTTAAAAATAAATAAATAAAATCTTTAAGAGTCAAAGGGATCCCAGGAAAAATGATTTCCACCCTCAGCACCAGAGATACTTCCTTTCATACATTTTTATGTATGTGCATTATATAAATCAAATATATCATTCTTTTCTTTGCTACAGTATGCCTTACGTTAAATCCAAGGAGAAGTATTCCTTTTTGAAATTCAAATAGGGAAGCTAAGCAATACGCAATGTATTAAAAAGCAAGTATTGTAAATGTTTTTCAAAACTGCAGTAATATTATTGCCCTTTACAGCTCTCAGAAACTAAACCGCAGTTTCGTTCTTGGTTAGCATCGTTCTAATTTTCTTTTAATTCCTTTATTTTTTAGTAATCTCTACACCCCACATGGGGCTCAAACGCATGACCCAGAGCTCAAGAGTCCCATGCTCCACCAACTGAGCCAGCCAGGTACCCCGAGCACGGTTTATTTTCTGCCTGCCAATGAGACACCAGAAAACAAAAGCCCTTGCTGCCTGCCGGGCTTCCTTTTCGCAGGAACTGACTGACAGGCCCTACCAGCCTGTGAGAGCTAATATGAAAACGCCATCTTTTGTCGCTGTGTTGCCATATTTCCCAGCTTGCCCCCTGGGCCCAGCTGTCACCACTGCTACCCCCCATGCCCCCAGTTGCCCCCCCAGGGCCCCAGGCTGCGGAGGAAAGGGCTTGAGGCACAGTGGAAAGGGAAAAGTCCCACTTCCCCACAGAGTTGCGCTTCCGAGTGCCCGTTTTGCGAGCGTGAAGGGCTGTGTTTAGCTTCTCCTCTCCTGTACGCTTGTCCACGTAGCTCATGTGTGATTCAAACAGCGCCACGCGCTCGGGGGCTGACGTGGACATCGGGTGAAGCGATTTAGCCTGAAACTGTGTACATCGCTAGAATAGCAGCTGATGCCTGGGCTCCTCCTACTCCCGCCACAGAAAGTTCCAGCTCTCAGCTCCTCCACTCACCCTGACTCTCCCCAGGAGCTGCCTCAAACACCAAATAAAAATAAATAGAATCCATCCCAAACATCTTGGTTCGAATGTGGGTTTTGCCTTCCTCTTCAGCCCTTTCCATCCCATACCTACTTTGTAGGATCTTTTCATTTTCTGATTTTTTCCCTTCAACTCTGAGCACTGGGCCTGAGGCCGACTCCTCCCCTTCGGCTTGATGGGACCAGTTTCTAGAACCCAGCAGGAAGCCTTGGGTCTCCGGGAAGAGCCGTTTCTCTTTTATGCTTCCTTAAGGAAAATCAGTCCACAGGGAGACACACACTTTATTCTGTTTCATGCACCGGCCAGGCCAGCCAACCTGCACTTCTTTTCATACATACGAAGTTTCCATGCATTAGCTTAGTTTCTCTGAGCTTCCTTTTGGAGCCATCTCCTTTGATTCTTGTCCTATTTCCTTTTCCACCATCTTTTAAAATGTCTTTTTTAGAGATACCAAAATTGAGGCATTAACTATGTTTTTGAGGCTGGTTGATGTTGGCGTTTAAGGCTTAAGAGGGCAGTCAGGGGTCCACTCTGAAACAGAATCCTCTTTTTACTCTTTTTTCCAAAAGGCACACAGTAGTTTCAAAGTGCCAGTAATGAGTTTTTTGACTTAGAAGACTTAAAAATGACAAGACTTAGAAATGACAGTTATTTCATTTTGATTTCCTGGATTACTGTGTAAATTGCTGCCTCATAAAGATGTGGGCTTTGGCAGGTGCAAAAAGAACACTTTAGAACTTACCATTTACTTTTCAGCCTAGTTCAGAGAAACTTTTATATGCTTTCCTTGGGCACTTCACAGTATATATTTTTGAGAAATTATTCTTCCAATGGTGTGTTCAGTCCTTCTAAACTGATCATTTTATCTTTAAGGTCTCATTGTGAACATTAATCTTAAGAAGGATATTCTTTGGGGCACCTGGGTGGCATAGTGTGTTGAGTGCCTGACTCTTGGTTCTGGCTCATGTCATGAGCTCAGGGTGGTAAAGTCAAGCCCCTCGTGGATCTTACAATCAGCAGGGAAGTCGGCTTGAGATTCTGTCTCCCTCTCCCTCTGCCCCCTCTCTCATAAATAAATAAGAGCTTTAAAAAAAAAAAAAGGATATTCTTTTCCCAAGGATATTTTCCCATTTCCCAGATTTTCTGTCTAAGTGAACCAAATCTAGTATCTTTTTCTGTGACGTACTACAAAATTAGCTTGCCGTCAGCATAGGCAAGGAGAGTGCTGTCATGCAAATTATGTTTTCATGTTGATGACTGAGTTGTGTATTTTGATCAAGTCAACCAAAGAGCATATTTTAGTTAGCTTAAAATATGGATTTTTTAAAGACAGCATTACACGGATAATACCTAATAATTAGTGGCAGTCATGTGCTTTTTGCTGGATGTTTGCCTCCCATCAGGTTGAAAGCCATCACATGCACGCTGAGCCCATTGCTCCTAAAGGGCCGCAAGATGCCCAGCTTGACCAACAATACTTGCCTGGGCCCCTCTGACTGCAGCACCGTTTTTCATAGTTGGCTCTTCTGTGGCCCATTTGTCAACATGGAGTCAGCTCTCAAGTGTATTAAAGGAAGTGGCTTATCTCAGGCATTGCTACATGATTCTGTAATCTTCCCTTCGCATCAACACTATAGGGAGATCCTTTCCACATGGACTCTAAAACCAAAATGTAAAACACACAAGCATATACATTTATCTTTTTTTTTTAAGATTTTATTTATTTATTTGACAGAGAGAGAGGGAGAGAGAGAGAGAGCGAGCACAGGCAGAGGCAGAGGGAGAAGCAGGCAAGGAAGAATCGAGCAAGGAGCCCGATGCGGGACTCGATCCCAGGACGCTGGGATCATGACCTGAGCCAAAGGCAGCCGCTTAACCAACTGAGCCACCCAGTTGTCCCACATTTATCTTTTTTATAGTACCTCTTGAACAAAAAACAAAGAGAAAATTTGTCCAATGAAATGTATTTCAGGTTTTATAACAGGAAAGGAGGGTGTGATGATTTTTTTGAACCAAAATGAAAACTATAAATTCAGCATTAAAAAAAAAAATGGGCAAGGGGCACCTGGGTGGCTCAGTCAGTTAAGCATCTGCCTTCAGCTCAGGTCATGATCTCAGGGTCCTGGGATCGAACCCTGCTTCAGGCTCCCAGCTCAGTGGGAAGCCTGTTTCTCCCTCTCCCTTTGCTCCTCCCCTCCTGCTCCTGCTCACTATCTCTCTCTCAAATAAGTAAATCTTTTTTATTTTTTATTTTTTGAAGATTTTATTTATTTATTTGACAGACAGAGATCACAAGTAGGCAGAGAGGCAGGTAGAGAGAGAGAGAGGAGGAAGCAGGTTCCCCGCTGAGCAGAGAGCCTGATGCGGGGCTCTATCCCAGAACCCTGGGATCATGACCCGAGCCGAAGGCAGAGCCTTTAACCCACTGAGCCACCCAGGCACCCCATAAATCTTTTTTAAAAATTGGCTTAAGTTTATGAAAGGAATGTATACAATATGTTTATTTTTAAACTTTTTATTAAGGGAAATGTTGAACATATATAAATGTTGACCCAGTAGAATGTTGATCCCCCAGGTATGATCATTAGCTTTAACCATTATTGATTCATAGCCAGTCCTGTTTTATCCATACCTTTCCCCACTTCTGCAGCTCTCCGATTATTCTGAAGTAAATTCCAGATGCTGTATCATGTAAAAGTACCTTTACGAATAGAAGCGTTTGAAAATGTTGAACAGGGCACCTGGCTGGCTCAGTTGGTGGAGTGTGCAACTCCTGATCTCAGGGTGATGAGTTCAAGCCCCATGTTGGTGTAGAGGTTACTTAAATAAATAAATACATCTTTAAAATAAATCTTAAAAATTTTGGACAAAATAAAGTATAAACAGATAATAGGTAACAAGACCTTTCATGTCTATGTAATTCAAGAAATGGAGTGATGTCTGGCATTTAAATGTCAACCATATGGCAGAAAACCAGACTTTTACGAAATAATGAATTAGGTATAACTTGAGAGCCAGTCAAATTGAAATATTTGAATTGGTCAACAAATATTTATTTTATGTATGTACATATTTATATATGTATATAAAAAGAATTTACACAATCTCTGAAATTTTAGCCAAGGTCTCTCACAGTAGCGAGTTTTTTGTTTCTTTGTGCATTTCCTTATTTTACAAATTCCTTGCAATGGAATTTATTGCTTCTGAAATGATTTTGAAAGTATTAAAAATGATTTTGACTAAGTGCAAGCTATTGTACGAAGTGCCAGGTGGAAGTAGAAAGATGATATTAGATTATTTCTTGTTCCCAATCCATGACTGGTTTGGGTTGGGCTAGCTCTATGTACTTGGAAAGCCAGTGTGGCAGGTGTTTTTGCTTTTTGCTCTCTTCTTTGTTCCTCCTCCCTCACATTTCCCGTGGGAGCCACCCCTTCCTCAGTCCCAGTCCCTGTGGCTCATGTGTGAAGTGGGTGGCTTCCGCTCCAGCTCCAAGGCTGGACCCAGGACATATACTGGCTGGTCAGCTCCCCACAGACCCTCGGCCACCATGGTGATTGGTTCAGGAGGGACATGTGATGGAGCCCAACCAGTCCAATAAGAGCTGGAGTGGATTGGACACCAAGAAGATGTGTGGGGCAGGTACTCAAAAAAATTAAACATAGAATTATCATATGGCCCAGCAATTCTACTTCTAGGTATATGCCCAAGATAATTGAAAATGTATGTCCACACCAGGGCACCTGAGTGGCTCAGTCAGTTAAGCACCAGCTTTCATCCCAGGTCATGATCACAGGGTCCTGGGATCCAGTACCGCATCAGGCTCCCTGCTCAGTGGGGAGCCTGCTTCTCCCTCTCCCTCTCCAGCTCCCCCTGCTTATGCTCACTCACTTGCTCTCTCTCAAATAAATAAATAAATAAATAAATAAAATCTTTAAAAAAATTTTTTAATTAAAAAAAGGAAATGTATGTCCACATGAGAACTTGTGCACAAATGTTCATAGAAGCATTCATTATCCATAATAGCCAAAAAAACCCAGAAATGAACACAAGTGTCCATCATCTGGAGAAAATGAACAAATGTAATCTATCCATACAATGGAATATTATTTGGCCGTAATAAAGGAACGAAGTACTGACAGATGCTACAATGTGGATGAGTCTTGAAAACATACTACGTGAAAACAACCAGTCACAAAGGACCATAAAGATTATATGATTCCATTGATATGAAATGTCCAGAATAGACAAACCCAGAGAGGTAGAAAATAGATTAACGGTCGCTTAGGGTGGAAAGGAGGCCACAGATAGTGGGGGCTATGGGGAGGGAATGCTCATGGGGACAGGATTTCATTATGGGGGTGATGAAATTGTTCTAGAATTGCATAGTGGTGACAGTTGCACAACTTTGTGAATAAACTGAAAACTGCTGAGTTGTACACTTTAAAGAGGTGGACTTAATGATGTGTGAATCATATCTTGATCTAAAAACTGCCATGAAAAAAGTGCTATGGGAATAAGAATATCTAATCATACCAAAAGAAGGGAGATAGGACCACTCTGCCGCTAAAAGCTCGAATGGTTAAGGCAGGCATGTTAACCATTATTGGAAAATGGTGAAGTGTTTCAAAACATCTGGTACTGGGGCTTCTAGGTGACTCAGTCCTTAGTCATCTGCCTTCAGCTCAGGTCATGACCCTGGGGTCTTGGAATCGAGTCCCACATTGGGTTCCTTGCTCAGTGGAAAGTCTGCTTCTCCCTCTCCCACTCCCCCTGTTTGTGTTCCCTCCCTTGCTATCTCTCAAAAAATAACAGGAAATAAAACATCTGGTATAAAAACAGTAGCGAGTACAGGGGCACCTGGCTGGCTCAGTAGAGCATGTGACTCTTGATCTTGGAGTCATGTTTTAAGCCCCATGTTGGGCATGGAGCTTACTTTAAAATTTTTTTTTAATTTTAAAAAATCTGATGTAAAATTAATCCGTGAAAGGAAGATATGAGAATGTATTTGATGTCTTCTGCCCAAGTCAAATGTTGGATTATTAGGCTCAATCTTTTTATAGCAGTTTTCACTTTTTGCGCTTCTGAACACTGGATATTAAGCATAATATACCCTTTACTGTTTTGGTCCAGGGCAATTACTGCATGCCTTGGTCATGTTGGGTACTCAATGAGCATTTGCCAACTGCATGGATAAATGAATGTTTTTACTATAATGTTTTCTTAAGATATTGGGTGTATAAGATTCCCTTCCCCCTGAAAATGACGTCTTTCAGACTGTTGTACTATGTATTTGCCTACTTTAAAGTGTTTCCTTTATATTTGTATATTAGTCTTCTTTTTCATGACTTATTTGTTCGGATCAGAATAGAAATAATGTTTGAGCATCGTAATTATTGATCTGTCCTTCAGTCTTTAATCTGTAGGGTTTCCCCCCCTTTTTTTTTTTAATCCCCTTGCAATTTATTCTTTTAAGAAATTAGTTCTTGATCTTGTAAACTTGCTCACAGGCTGGACTTCGCTAATTGCATTTGCATGGTACTGTTGAACATGTTCTTTGTCCCCTCTAGTTTCTTTATACTTATAGACACAACGAGAGGCTTAATCAGATTCAAGTTCAAAATTTTTGGCAAGACTACTTCATAGCTGCTATTGTTACTTATATCAAGTGGCACTTTGGGTCTGATTGTCCCACTTGTGATGGCAGCAGCCACTGATGATTATAGTGTAGATCCATTCACTCGGTGGCAGTTGGAGAATGGTGTCTGTGGTAGCCAACCTCTAGAACAGCCCCCGGCGTTTCCTGCCTCCTTGCATTCCTGCCCCTATGTGATGTCCTTCTGCATTGTATCGGGGTTGGTCTGAATGACCAAGAAAATATTGGAGAAGTAGTGGTATGTCATTTTTGAGGTGAGGTCATAAAAACAGTGTGGCTTCTGTCCTGCCCCTTTTTTGGGGGGTCACCTACTTTCAGCTAAGCCAGCCGCCATGTCATGTGGACCGTGTGGAAAGGAACTGAGGCCTTCTGCCAGTAGCCTCGTGAGTGAGCTTAGAAGTCAGGTCTTCAGATGGCTGTGGCCCCAGCTGGCATCTTGATTCCACCCCTTGGAAGGTCCTGAGCCCAGAACCCCTAGCTTAGCCACTTCTGAATTATTGAGTCGCAGAAACTCAAATTAAGCCTCCATGTACTGAGCTGTAATATATTTTTTTAAAGATTTTATTTATTTATTTGTGAGAGAGAGAGAGAGCACACAAGCATGGGAAGCAGCAAGCAGAGGGAGAATCGGGCTTCCCACTGAGCAAGGAGCCCAACACGGGACTCAAATCCAGGACCCTGGGATCATGACCTGAACCGAAGGCAGACACTTAACTGACTGAGCCACCCAGGTATCCCTGAGCTGGAATACTTCTATAAAGAGAAGGTTTCCTTCGGTCATGATCCCAGCGTCCTGGGATCGAGTCCCACATCGGGCTCCTTGCTCGGCGGGGAGCCTGCTTCTCCCTCTGCCTCTGCCTGCCTCTCTGTCTGCCTGTGCTCGATCTCTCTCTCTCTAACAAATAAATAAATAAAGTCTTAAAAAAAAAGAAGAGAGAGAAGGTTTCCTTCAACAAGTGTTTGATTGTTCTGTGGTACAGTTGGTATAGGTAAAACTAGGTAATCTTTTCACTCTGAATTATAATCATGCCATATATATGCTCTTGTACACATATACATGCATGTGCATATGTAGACATATGTATATAGATAGACTGATAAATGTAAAGAATTTAGAACATTTTCTTATATTTTTACTAGATGTCCTAAACATCATGTTACTGGTTGTGCAATATTCCACTGGGTTTATACAACCATTCTTCTTTGTTGGAAATTTGATTTTTTTACAGTGTTACTGCTAATAGCCTATCCATTGGAAATATTTTTGCACTAAGGCTTTTTCTGACTTTAAGACTATTTCTTAGATTCCTAAAACTATAATTGCTAAACACGAAATCATGGGCATTTTTAAGGCCTGATGTATTTTTCTAAATTACTTGCCGAAAAGGAAATATAATTTCTCCTGGCAACAGCCAAGTCTCATCATTTCACTGCATTCCTGTCAGGAATCTGTATTATTTATACGTTCCGTATTCCTACAACAAACACTTGTAATGTGCCTACTATGTGTGTGGTGCTGTTCACAAAATGAAAAAACTCAACTTTTAAAAAGTCGTCTGGTCCAATAGTACCTCACAAATATGCTGAAAATTTTATATCTACTTTAAAAATATCTCTTTGTTTAAAGATTTTATTTATTTATTTGACAGAGAGAGAGAGCTCCTAAGCACGGGAGCAGCAGCAGAGGGAGAGGGAGAAGCAGCCTCCCCACTGAGCAAGGAGCCTGATGGGGGGCTCGGTCTCAGGACACCCAGCCAACTGAGCCACACAGACACCCCTAAAAATACTTCTTGATCCCTCTTCTTTTTATCCTCACAGTCTACATCTCTGAACCTTGTCTTTCTGTCCATCTCCTATTTTGCTTCTTTTATTTCTTGTACGCTGGGAAGCCAGGTAACCATCCTTGTTACGACAATGAATTAAAATGAGGTGACTTTGATTCATCTGCTGCCACCATCCATTCTCATAAATGCAAGTGTAAATCCGTTTTTAGGCCATGTTTTATTTAGCTTGATTTCTTATTTCTCACAAGAAGAGCTTTCCCTGAAAGGCCTAGAACAAAGGCAACCTTGTAAAGAGTCAACGAGACATTTCCTAAGAAAGACTGTTCGTAACAGAGACCGTCGTCCCCTAAACTAAAGAGACATGGACAGGTTTCTCTTTTGGCCACATTTAGGATAATAAATTGGGAAGTGAGATTAACTTTCCCTTAAAGTAGGCATCACATAGATTATATCTTCAAGGAAGCAGTGGTTAATCCTAGACCAAATCACCAAGTAGATTTGTTTCTTTTGAAAGGCTACCATTTGGGTGGTTTCAAGTTCATTGGCAGTAACTATCCTCCCTGACTCCACTCTAAGGGTAAGGTCGAAAATTAGCAGTCAGAATAATAGAAAGAAAATAGCTGTTGCCCACAGCCCTGCCACCCAGACATGATCACCCCCAGTATTTCAGCTTACATCTGTCCTTACAGGAGGCTCCTTTGGCTGCCTGTGGGTCATCTATCAATATTTGGGATAAATTATATGTTACATAGTATGAAGTAAGAAGTAGGCCCTATAGGGAAAGGGTAGACATAAAACCAGGGTTCGCAAGAGATGAGAGGCATGGACACATTTTCCTCCTAATATTCCACTGAAAGGAGTGTTCAGGTCAGGACTCTTTGGTGTATATATGCATCGGAGGTCCATGTTCTAGTGGAATTATCCTGCCCCTCGTGCATTTCCATTCTTACAGGAGAGCATGAGAGTGACCGTGTTAAGGGTGGAGTAATCCGATGGTTGGCTCTGGGAAGTCTAGCTCTGATTGCCAGATGTTTGCAGGACATGTCAAAGTGCTAGCTACCCAGGACCCAAGGCTTTTGGAGTCCATGGGAATTTCAGTGGGCCTCTGGGAAGCTGGGTTCAGCTGAGGCCCCTCTCACTGGGAGGCCAGGTAGAAGCATCCTTTTCACATAAACCATGATCCCAACCGTGTTTTAGTCCAAGTGACCCAAATGGGATGGACTCCTGGGTCACTCTTTTACCCTAATTTCCTTTTTAACTAGTTATATGTGTGCCTATTTATTTCTCTCTCTCTCTCTCTCTACACACACACACACACACACACACACACACACCTTCTGCACAGTTTCTCAAAGAAATTTAGTTTACTTTCTGATACAGTTCTTCATGCTACCTCCATAGCTTTATTTTTTTTTATTTTTTAAAAGATTTTATTTATTTATTTGACAGAGAGAGAGAGAGAGATCACAAGTAGGCAGAGAAGCAGGCAGAGAGGAGGAAGCAGGCTCCCCGCTGAGCAGAGAGCCCAATGAGAAGGACCCTGGGATCATGACCTGAGCCAAAGGCAGAGGCTTTTACCCACTGAGCCACCCAGGTGCCCCGATCTCCATAGCTTTAAAGCAGCCCATCAATTCTGCTTTGTTTTTAGTATGCTTTTAACTTGGAATGGTTTTGCTAGTGTTATGTTCTTATTTTTTAATTCAAACAGCAAATAATCATCTGTAAGTGTAAAATTTCTGTGTTTTTGAAAGGCAAACATGATTCAATCTCTGAAAACTGGATTTATTTGCACCTTCCCAGGAATCGAGCTTTCATGTCAATCAGGCTATACATTCTGTTTATTTTCTATTTCTGTTGTCAGGTCTGGCCACTTCTCCGTTCTTAGGGATAAAAGTGAGAAAGGGTGAGGTCCAGGCTGTGGCTTCTTCATTTACCTTAGTTTATTTCAGTCAAAATTGGGATTTTTCCACAGAAAAGCCCCAGGTAATTACAAAACCATGATATGATTTCTGTTTAATCCCTCACACAGAAGAACAAAGCAGGCAGGAGATTTTTAGACACTTAGAGGCAAGCTGAAGGTGCAAATCTTCACAAAGTATCTCCTGAAATGTCTGCTGAGGCCATCTGGCTGGGAGCTCATATGGAGAGGGTGGGGAAGGAGAGCCACCATCAGTTTAGCATAAGCTGGGCCGCAGCTTCATACATGTGCTCATTTTAGCCTTCAACAACTCCTGGAGGGATCTGTAGTCCCATTTAGCTGACGAAGAGACTGAGACACAGATGTGAATAACATGCAGTTAATAAGAGAAAAGCAGGAATTAGAACCAGATCTGCTTGTCTCCCAAAGACTGTATTTCCTAGTATAGGGGCTGGTGAAGATGATCCCATTCTCCACCAAAAAAAAAAAAAATATATATATATATATATATAATATATATATATAAATTTGTTTATTTATTTATTTATATTTTGCCATTATTTTGACATAAAAAATATAATCCAAGCTGGATTAATTATTATATATGGATAACTATATTTTTTCTTCTAATTTTTTCAATTTTAATGTTTTGTTTTTTGGTTTTGGTTTTTGTTTTTTTTTGAGGAGGGCTGGGCAGAGGGAAAGAGAGACGGGATTTTTTTTTTAATTTTTTAATTTTTTAAAAGTTTTTTTTTTAATTGACAGACAGAGATCACAAGTAGGCAGAGAGGCAGGCAGAGAGAGAGAGAGGAGGAAGCAGGCTCCCTGCCGAGCAGAGAGCCCAGTGTAGGGCTCGATCCCAGGACCCTGGGATCATGACCTGAGCCGAAGGCAGAGGCTTTAACCCACTGAGCCACCCAGGCGCCCCGAGAGACAGGATCTTAAGCAGGCTCCACACCCAGCATAGAGCCTGACACAGGGCTGGATCTCACCACCCTGACATCATGACCTGAGCCAAAATCAAGAGTCAGACTTTTAACTGACTGAGCCACCCAGCGACCCCCAATTTTTTTTGTAAGTAAGCTCCATGCCCAACGTGGGGCTTGAACTCAACAACCCTGAGATCAAGAGTCACATGCTGTACTGACTGAGCCAGCCAGGTGCCCCTCTTCTGACTTTAAAATAAATTAAAATTAAAATAATTTTCATGGGCCTCTAAACATATTGTGGGACCTGGACTTATTTTTTTTTAAGATTTTATTTATTTATTCAACAGAGAGAGAGAGTGAGCAAGCACAAGCAAGGGGAGCAGCAGGCAGAGGGAGAGCGAGATGCAAGCTCCTTGCGGAGCAGGGAGCCTCCTGACATGGGGCTCGATCCCAGGATCCCAGGATCATGACCCAAGCCAAAGGCAAACACCCAACCAACTCTGCCACCCAGTCACCCTGGGACCTGGACTTACTCTGCTTAGTAGAGAAGTTGCTCTGGTCTACTCTAACATGATTCCTCCAACTTTTTTTGTTTTATAGAAGAAGGGAAAATTCATGGAAGCCAGAGCTTTCGGGTCAAGGGAAGTATAATGAGTCACAGCAGCAGAGAATGTCTCACACTGAGCAGAGTTTTAAAGTCATCATGAACAATCATTTTCAAGATCTTTCTTTAGTGTTGTACCTCTTTGTTGTGAAAAGAGGAAGTCTTATATGCAAAGTCATGGTATAAAACTGGGCATAAAACTCTCATCCCAAAGGACCCTTGAGGGACTCTCACTGACCTTTATGGCGTGCTAGGACATCATCTAAACCCTCACCTCTTTCCCCGAGGAGGTTGGTGAGACACAGAGAAGTTAGCTGCTCACAGTTGCTCAGAGGATCAATAACACTTGGTCCCCAGCCTGTGTATCTGGACCCCAAGTCAGGGCTGCTTCTACGAGCCTTCTCCTCCACCTATGCCTACCTGGGTCCAAAGAGTCACAGTCATATCCAGTTTTAAAGCCTTTAAACATGATTCAGCTGGAAGATATGTGAAAATAATGATGGTTAGCAACCTTCCCTCCATCTTCCCATGACTTTTTAAGCTTTAGTTCCATATTCCCTTGAGGTATTATTTTGGGACCCAGCTGCTATGCTGTTGAGCAGAGGAAACTTAGCCACCCTGCGATCCTTGGTGTGCGGGGAATACTGCAAGGGGGCTCTACTGACCAAGGTCTGACCATCTGAGGTTGGGGGGAAGTCTCTGACAAGCTCCTGTGTAGTGGGGTCTCGTGGACAGAAGCCAGTCCCAGCTCTGCTGCCAAACCTCCCCTCTGTGTTTCAGGTCATGGCCATCTGGCATTTCACTGAAGACCATGTATGCGATGGCTCAGACAGCAGTCCAAGCAAGAGCATTCTCTGGTTGTAATGTGAGAGTCACAGATAGGAACACAGTCGCCCAAATGATAGGTTTTGTTTGGCACATAGTAGCTGATCAATTAATATTGAAACTGAATGAAAGATGCATGCCTGGGTAAATTAGTTGATTAAGCATCCAACTCTTGATTTTGGCTCAGGTCATGATCTCAGGATCATGAGATCAAGCTGTGTGTTGGGCTCTCTGCTGGGCAAGAGGCCTGCTTGTGATTCTCTCTCTTGCTCCCTGTCCCACTGCCCATCCCCCCACTCTATCTCTTTCTCCTAAAAAAAAAAAAGATTTTTCTCTCTCTGCCCTCCCACCCCTCCCCCTGCAAAAAAAAGAAAAAGAAACTGAGTGGAAGAATAAATGGTGAAGACATTGACATGCCAGGAAAAATCGGGGGTTTCTCTGTGAAGTCTCCTTTGGGCTTGAACCTCAGATCATCAGTCCTCATATCCTCCCTGTGATGGGTCCAGTTGCCCTTCTGAGGTTTGCTACTGAAGATCCTGGGAAATAATAAAAGGCTGGAGAGGAAGATACTTCTGGGGAAAGGCTGAAGACTCTAGAATGTGAGTGCAGACTCACACAAATCCCTGCATGTCTCCCTTCTGTCAGTACCTGTTCTGCTCTGGGCTCCATTCTCTTTTGTATCTAGAGGTTTCTGAGGAGAAAGTAAGGTATGAACTTCAGGAAATATAGCCATTTGAATGCTAGCTCTGCTGGGTAACCTTGGGAAAATTATATAATCCCTGGAAGCTTTGGTTTCCCCATCTGTACCATGGAAAACAGTGATGCCTGTCTAACATTATCTCTTGGAAGATCCATTGTGATAGTATATGAAATAGCACTGAGAAATTTTTCTCCTGGATATGTGGCTTCAGGAAATTCTCGCACAGATACATAGAAACATTTTCAAAGATATTTATTATGACACAGTAGTGGAGCATTGGAAATGCCACCACTGGGGTTGGGGGGCGGTTATTAGTAAACTGTGATGAAAGTATACTGTAGAATATGCGTTAACAGTTAGAAGGAGCACACTAAAAACAGCACTGTGTGAAAACAAAAGTCACACACACACACACACAGCATTGTGTGTAGAACAAAAGAGAATGTTCTAGGTGAAGATCCCAAGGCTGTGTGTGTAACCTAAAATACACATATACAAACACCCTCCTAAATGCTATATAATGTCATGTACAAATAAAAGGATACACATCAAATGCATTAGAATGGGGGGATGGGATAGAAAATAAATAAAAGAAGACCTTATAGAGTTCAATGATGAAAATGTGCCATCAAGTGGGGAATTTGATTAATTCAACCCTTTGCTTCTGAAATCCCAAAAAGAAACTGCTTCACGGGGAGACCATCACACAGTAGACCTGGTTATACCTAACTAGTTACACCAACTCTAGAGCAGGGTTTCTCAGTCTCAGCACTATTGACATTTTGGATGGGAACATTCTTTGTCATGGGGGGTGGGGGCGCAGCCTCTAACAACTAAACGCTAATAACATCCATCCCCCAGTTGTGTCAATCCAGAATATCTCCAGACATTGCCAAATGTCCCTAACAGTGCAGAGTCAGCCCTAACCAAGCCCTAAGTGGCCGAAGGAGTTGTGATGGTGAAGCTGAGGTTGGGCTACCCAGAGCAATGCGGATAACCTTACTGCTCTGCGCCAAGTTAGAGGTCAGAAATCTGTATTGGGTCTGAGAAGCATATGTCCAGGCAGAGAAGCAAAGAAAGAAATGTGACCAAAGCATCAACAACAGCCAGACCGCTACACCAGGACCAAACCAAAGTTCCCTTTTGAGGGCACTCCCCACTGGAAGACACAAGTGTATTTCCTTCGTAATGAAGTCCAGAAAATGCACTTTGTCGTTATGAAGATGTGTGTGTATGCATACACACACACACACACACACACACACACCTGTATACACACATATACGATTCTGCTTTCATCTAGTCATTCATAAGAAGATAGTATCCTCAATATTCTCATTTCTTTCCCTGTTGGTTCTGAGCATGGTGATGTATTATGCTTCTGTTTTTTAGTCATCTTCTAAACAGATAGTCTGTAATTTGACAGAGTGCAAGCATATTAATTCTTCCAGAGGAATTTGGGAACTTTCTGTCATACGGTGGGTACCAGCTAGATGACATTTCCCGTGATTTTGTCTGCTCAGTGCTACATAGTTTAATGCATTCTTGTGTACCTTGTATTTTGTCACTTGTAATTTATGTCCCTTTGGAAAGGTAGATCTTGGGCTTAAATATATTATTAGCATCCCTTGAAAACATCTGTTTTGTAAATATCCCATCAATTCTGTTTCCAGGACATGTTTATGATCAACTTGGAAGATGTTAGAAGAGGTAGAGAAAAGGGGAATAAGGATATTACGGCTTTCTAAAACTCTGGCTGGTGTTAATTGAAAATGAAGGCACTTTTATTCCCCCTGTCATTTTGATGTATCTTTGAATTTTTGTAAACGGATTTTCTTTTAAGCTTCAGAGATTACACGCTGCACTGTGTTCCACCTCAGCTGCTGTAACTGATTAGCCACATCTTCCATTTCAACAGGATGGTGGCCAGGGTGGAAAATAATACATTAGAGTTCCGGCCTTCAAATTCAACTTCAGTCTGTTGCATTTCAGCCTGGGACAAAAGACTTGCCTTAGAGTATCTTAGTTTCTCTTCAACCTCAGTGCTTTCAAGTATGCTGCGTACTTAATTTTGCAGAAACCGTTCTTTTGATATCAGTCAATGAAGATGTGCTACTTGGGTTAGGCTATAAACTCAACTGAGTTCCTGCATCCGGATGGGTAGAAGACCAAAACAGGGGCTCTTTATTTTTAGACAATAAGTGGGTTCAGGGCCACTAAATGTATCCAAAGGAAAATATTTTTCTCAGCTAACAGAAAAACTTGTCATCTTCCTGCTTTGGTACAGTATTTCTGAAAATGCATTTTGATCCCGTAAGCTTGAGTGTGTAGAATTACAGCAGTTTAAAGACGATTTCCATTCAGAAGTATACCTTCAGCTTTCTTATCAACATATTCCTAATTGGTATACATCGTCTCTCAACTTCCACCCGAAGAGGTGGAGGATAATAGGGTGATGGTCCGCTGCCTGGATCAGGGTTTGGAAATCTGCGGGGCTAGAACACGGGATGCTGAGAGCTGTTTGGGTCCGTAATCAAAGGAGCGAGACTGATACAAAGCAAAGGTCAAGCAAAGCTTTATTTTGCACCAGGCATCAAGAATCAAACTGACCGGCCAGGGCCAGTCTCTTACAAAGAGAGGCGACCCCTCTCTGCCTTACAGACTGGCTTTTAAGGGCAAAGGCCATGTGGTTGGGCCTGGCCACGCACAGGTAGCCAATGACACAGAGGAAACTGCACAGTCAGGCTAGGTCACACGTAAGTGACCAATTGAATTACAATTTACCCTATAATAGACATTTGAACTAGCCTATCACCTTGGTCAGAATTGGCACCCAAAAGGCACCCAAAGGGTGGGGCCCATACTCATTGGTAGCTAGGGAGACAGGATGTGCGCCCCACTGATTGGATGTCTCCACCTGGCCTGACCCACCCTTCTATTTGGGCTTTGTTACCTGGGACTGGTTTCCGGGACTTGTTTTTAAGTAAGTCCCCTGGCGGGGGCAGGGCCCATTTAAGTTTTACTGCATAAACAACAAAATGGCTATTCAACTGAAATGGAGCCGTTTTGGCTAAATAGGCCCTTACAAGAGCCAGATGGTTTGTGTAAGGTCCAAGCCACGGAGGAAGCAGCTGAGGTCCAAGCTCCTCAAAGTTTCCCTTAAACAGCAGAGCCAAAGAGTTAAAAGTGGACCGAGCATAGGTGAAGACGCGAGAGTTCAGAGCCCAGTAAGGATAGAAGAGCTCCTTGCGTGCTCTTGAATTATCCGCCCATCCCAGTTCATGGTCGTAAATGATAAATGCCACAGTTCTAGGGAGAGGGAACTGAAAGTAGGAGTCCTTTTTTTTTTTTTTAAGATTTTATTTATTATTTGACAGAGAGAGGGACAGCAAGAGAAGGAACACAAGCAGGGGGAGTGGGAGGAGGAGGAGAAACAGATTCCCCTTGAGCAGGGAGCCCCACGCAGGCTCAATCCCAGGACCCTGGGATCTTGACCGGAGCCGAAGGCAGACGCTTAACAACTGAGCCATCCAGGCGCCCCATTAAGAGTCTTTTTTTAAAGTAATGGAGGGCACTCACGCACTGCCGGTGGTGTGTTGGGATTGACTGGGGAGAGAGGATGTGGAGGGGTCCCTGGAGAGGCTTGGGGGCCACAGAGCCAACAACATTTTGAGAGGGGACCATGGCCCCCTGGCCCCAGAGCCCCACAGCAGAGTATTGAGAGTTGCACAGATATCACAATAGAACACGGGCATAAGATGTCATGACGTGTGGGGCCAGTGAGACCACGCTGAGTAGAGTCTGTGAGCTCCAAAGAATGCTGTTTGCTCTTCCTCGTGTGACCTCGTTCCTGCTGGTCTCCATGCTGGTACAGCCCACTGAAGTAGCCTCAAATGCTAGCTTCTCGTTACTCCATTCTGCCTCTTTTATAGAAAGTAAACATTCATGTAGCAGTGTTATAATATTTGCTGTAGTTTCGTAGGATCATGCTCTATTTGGAGCCTTTGGGGGGAAAAAAAATCTTACATTCTAGGTGTGCCTGGTGGCTCAGTTGGTGAAGCATCTGCCTTTGGCTCCAGTCATGATCCTGGGTTCCTGGGATCGAGCCCCACATAGGCTCCCTGCTGGACGGGGAGTCTGCTTCCTCCTCTCCCTCTGCCTTCCCCCCTCCCACCCGACTTGTGCTCTTTGTCTTGCTCTCTCTGTCTCCCAAGTAAATGAATAAAATCTTTTCTAAAAATCTTACATTCTATAATCTTAACTATAAGATTCTGGAAAATGTTTATGAGTAGGGAAAACATGGAAACAACAATGTGTGTTACCCATGAAGAAATTTCTACTGAGGCATAATGTACAGGCAGAAAAATGCAAAGGTCTTTTTTTTGTTTAATGAGAAGATCTTAAGTGCACAGTTCTGTGAGTTTTGACCAAAGAATACACCTATGTACCCATATCCTCAGTCAAGATATGGAAGCTTTCTGTCTCCCCAGAAAGTTCCTTCACGTCCCTTTCCAGTCAGATGTACCTCCAACTCTTGACCCTCCAGCCGCAGCTGCCCACCACTTGACTTCTTCACTACGGAAGCTTTGTCTGTCCTGAACTTGGTATAAAGAGAACGATACTATATGTACCTGCTCACGTCTGCTTTGTTCACTCAATATACTGAGTTTGAGAGTCATTCACATCACTTGTATCGTTAGTTTGTTCCTTCTCTATGGCTGGGTAATGTAACATTGTGTGAATATGCCACGATTTGATTATCTACTCACTTGTTGATGGAAGTTAGTTTCCAGCTTTGGGCTACCATGGATAAAGTCCCTATGAACTTTTACATATAAGTCTCTGTGTAAACATACGTTTTCATTTCCGCTGAGTAACTACCTAGGAGTGGAATACCTAGGACGAGGAGTATGGAACATTTAGAAGGAAGTGCCAAAACAGTTTTCCAAATGTATCACACACCCTTTTACACCCCCACTAACAATGTATGAGAATCCCTGTTGCTTCACCTCTTAGCTATCACTATTTTTTTAAAAGATTTTATTTATTTATCTGACAGACAGAGATCACAAGTAGGCAGAGAGGCAGGCAGAGAGAGAGTGGGAAGCAGGCTCCCCGCTGAGCAGAGAGCCCGATGCGGGGCTTGATCCAAGGACCCTGGGATAGTGACCTGAGCCAAAGGCAGAGGCTTTAACCCATGGAGCCACCCAGGCGCCCCCTTAGGTACCACTATTATTAACACTAGTCTTTTCATTTAAACCAAGTTATTGAGTTCCTAGTAGAAGCTCATTGTGCTTCTATTTAAATTTTTAAAAAATTATTAAGATTTTATTTATTTATTTGAGAGAGTGAGAGAGAGGGGGTCAGAGGGAGGAGCAGATTCCCCACTGAACAGGAAGCCTGATGCAGACTCGATCCTCCTGGGACTCTGAGATCATAACCTGAGCTGAAGGCTTAACTGACTAAGCCACCCAAGTACCTTTCTTTGTGCTTTTAATTTGCATTTCCTAATGACGATGCTGAGTATATTTGCATGTGCTTGTTTAATTAAGGCCATCAAGATCTTCTTTTGTGAAGTGTCTTTTCAAGTCCCCTTTAAAATATTAAGTTTTCTGTCATTTTGTTATTGATTTGTAGTAGCTCTTTTTATCAGGTAGATTCACATACTTTGTATTCATGGTATATTACAAATCCAATCATACTTTGTGGTTTGCCTTTTCATTTTTTTTCCTAGCCTGACATGGGGCTTGAACTCAGGGTCCTGAGATCAAGACCTAAGCTGAGATCAAGAGTTGGATGCTTAACCAGCTGAGCCACCCAGGCACCCCTTGCCTTTTCATTTTCTTAAAGGTGTCTTTCGGTGACCAGAAGCATTTAATTTTGATGAAGTGCAGTTTATCTCTTTCTGTTTCTGGTTAGTGCTTTTTGGGTCCTGTTTAAAGAAATCTTTGCTTACTACAAGGTCAAGAAGATATTTTCCCATGACTTCTCAAGAACTTTTATGGTTTCTGCTTTTACATTTAGGCCTCTGATCCTATGAAGGTATTTCTTATTTACTACTTATATACAGATCTTTCAGGACATGAAAAACAATTTATATGACAAAACGGTTCTTTGTGAAAATAATGGCATGCAAAACATATGTCCTAAAAATAAGCTATTCATAGTGGCCTATTAAATTGCAATCATGTATTAGTAAGCAAGTGATTTAGAAAATCAGCTGCCTTTCATTCTGTTGGGAGAGCTTGCTAATTAATGTAAAACTCGCTTTGTAATAATATGGGAAAGATTATCTATCTAGCTGAATTCAGTTTTGCTAACAAAAGAATGTGCAGGTTTTTACATGCATTTCTTTTACACAGATGCATTTTGCAATTCGAAATAATTTCTTATCAATGGCATATTGTCTCTGGGAATAGTTCCGGTTTTGGAAATCTCTTCCCTCAGCTTCTATGCAGAACTCATCAGTCCTTTTCTTTTCTGAGTGGCACATGGTGAACCCTCCAAGAGGTGCTGAGAATGATCTTTATCAGCAACAAGGCCAGCTGCTCTAGAGGACTTCTCTATTTCCAAGCAGAAACTCCAGAAAAGGTTCGGTTCGAAGATGGAAATTCCTTCCTTCCTCTATTCTTCCTTCTTCCACTCATCAAAGATTTATGAGGCACCTGTGATGTACCAGGGGGCAGTACACAGACTTAGAGGAGCACCAAGGATACTTCTTGTTTGTTAAATGTAATTTTCTTCTTAATTTTTGCCTGCATGAAATATGTGAATAAGTATATTGATCAGGGCTCTCTAGAAAAACAGAACCAATAGGATCTATGCGCATGTGTATGTGTGTATCTATATGTGCGTGTACATACATGCATACATACATTGACAATTTTTATTTTAAGAAGCTGGCCATGTGATCATATGGTTTGGTGAATCTGAAATCTGTAGGGTGGGCTGGAAACTCAGAGGTTGATGTTGTAGTTGTAAGTCCTAAATGTGTAGAGCAGGCTAGCAGTCTAGAAACACAGGCAAGACTGCTCTGTTACAGTCTTGAGGCAGAATTCCGTCTTCAGGAAACCTCAGTGTTTGGTTTTAATGCCCTCAACTGATTGAATAAGACCCACCCACATTATGGAGAGTAATCTCCTTTACTTAAAGACAACTGATTGTAGATGTTAATCTCATCTACCAAATACCTTCACTAAACTAGTGTTTGGTCAGCCAATCAACAGTAGCCTAGACAAGGTGACACATAGAATTTAACCATCACAACAACAGTGAGCAGATATTTGACTATTAGGTTATTTGGAGCCAACATATTTTATGTAAAAAGTCCAATTTTTCAAAAGCAATACCATTTATCACATATCTTGGCATAAAGAATTGCATGTATTCAAAGCTTTGATAAAAGACTTATTCCTGCTTACCTGAAGAAAAACAATGTCTACCATAGGCATAAAGCTGTGGCTTAGTTTCTATAGAAATGATAAAGGGGGCATACGGGTCTTTAGATCCAGGCAGCAAATGTACCAATGTACCTAGTGGTAGATAACTCAAGTCTTGTCTTTTCTTCTGGAAATATAGCCGAAGTGTTGGGCTGTCTCTTGAAAAAAATACTCCTGCTTCTGCTTCTGTCTTGGTGCTGGGCTCACTCCCCACCCACCAAAGATAAATATCTTATTATAAATCACAGTATCATAGTGATGTGGTGTGAAGTACTGGGATCCAGAAGAGACAACAAAGGAAGAATTCTTGAGACCTCTTTGATGCAAAAAGGTGGTTTTATTAAAGCATGGAATAGGACCCACGGGCAGAAAGAGCTGCACTAGGGTTGTGACAGGTGACTGATTACTGATTATATACTTTAAAATTTTGTGGGGGTTAGGGATAGCAGAAACTTCCAAAGTATTTTGGACACAAAGTAGGGGGAGTTAACTATTGTTAGGAAAATGTCATTTGTTACTGTTTAGTGAAAACTAGGTCATGAGATCCTTTAGATGTGTATCAATGGGTCATATGTTTGGAGGATGATTGCTAACATATATCTTAAGGGGTAGAGATAAAGGAAGTTTCCAAAGGAATTTTTATATGTTAAAGAAGACCTACAGAACCCTGGGGGTTAGGCTAAGCTTGCCTTTTGCCCTTAGCCAAGTATTAACATGGAGGTAGTTGAGTCCCTAGAGGAATGTCACTCCCCCTGTTTCAAGGACTTGTCAATGGGCTGTAAGTAGTAAGGACATTTTTCTTGTGTTTCCCCACATCAATAGCATCTCAACCTTAACATGACTAAAAGACAATTATTGAAGTTTCTCTTGAAACTTCCCACTCAAGTCTTCTTTAGCTTGGGGTAGCACCAACCACATGGTTTTTCAGGCAAATATCTAGATGTTCTCCCTGATTCCTTTTTTAATTCCAACAGTTACAATTCACCACTAAGTCCTGTCAGTGTTACCTCTAGACCATAATCCTGATCTGTCCACATATGTCCATTTCCATCACCCTGGTCCCAGCCACTGTCCTGTCTTGCCTGGGCCACTGAAAAACTGTCCTAACTCTCCCTCCTGCTTCCATTTTTGCCCTCACAATCCCTTCTCCAGTAACATGTTATTTTAGTAACGACAGTACTATGACTTTACTAGATAGTGTTAAAAAGAAAACCACAGCCCCCAAATGGAGCCCCTTAGCCCAGACACCAAATCTAATCTCACTGTGGTTTCGACCTCCTCCAGAAATGTAGTCAGGAACTGGTCAGTCAGGAAATTTCCCATAAGCACCAAGGAGGTCATCTGTCACATGGCACTTTTCATCTCCCAAAGGAAGAGAAGGTCGTCTGCATGATAAGATGATAAGGCCCCCTGTTTTTCCCCCGTGACCTTGCCTGGAACAATCCTTTTTTTCTTTTTTTCTGGGTTAATAACTTCCTTGCCTCATCTTCTTTCCTATAAAAGCCTTCCATTTTGTTCACCTCCTCAGAGCTCCTCTCTGCTTGCTAGGTGGGATGCTGCCTGATTTCATGAGTCACTTAGCAAAGCCAATTAGATCTTCCAATTTAGCCGGTTGTATGTTGTTTTTTAATGATAGTAAGGCTGTGAAAGGACTGTAGGGTTCACTCAAGTCTTCAGAGCTAGAGGAGAAAAGTATCCAGCATCTTCCATGAGCCAAATATACTAAAAACTTAATCTTTTAGATTTGGGGAAGGGGTTCCAGGCTTTCACTGGCAGACTCCAGAATCAGATTACAAGGAGTTGAACTGTGAGACCAGCCAGTATGGATAGCATTAATGTATCAGCTATAAAGGGAGCTCATTGTGTCCCTTGAGGGTTGTGTACAAGCATCTCAAGGGCCGAGGCATGGGCCTTTTCACTGGGAGCTAGAAGATAAGCCCAACATTCTTGGGGGGGGGGGGGGGGGGGCGGTGAAAGTACTTG